>QJNZ01000505.1:0-69136 GCA_004155055.1 Monosporascus sp. CRB-8-3
AGCCAAGAAGACTAGGCTAGGACAGGACCCCATATAAATCCTGATAAGAAACTGTCCAACAACAGTCGCTGATACGACTCAAGAGGGGTTCGTGGCTCAGTGAGCTAACAATTGGTCTGAATATCTGACACATTCAAAAAACTAAAATACGTTTAAAATAAAAAATATAACAGAAAAATACAATACGTTATTACAAATTTTAAAGTATAATTCCGATAAATAAACGACGATTTATAAACGTAACCTAAAAAATTATTAAAATAAATAATAAAAGTATTATTATAATATTATAAATATTAAAAACTTTTTAAGGAAAAACTTAATATAAAATTATTAAAATATAATAAATAAAATGACGAAATAATTTTTAAAAATGATAAAATAATTACTTTATATTTTATTTATAACTTAAATAAAATAAAATTATATACTTTTCGCAATTATTTAAAAGATAAGTTACGAAAAGAATATATATAACGTTTTAAATTATTAACCGGATATTTAATATTTTTTATTTTACGAAAAAACGGAAAATTAAAATTTATTATCAATTATCGATATTATTGTTAAAGATAGGATATTTTTACCCTTAATTATTAAAATTAAGAATTAATTACGAAACGTTAAATAATTTATAACTTTAAATTTACCAAAAAATATAATTAAATCCGAATTAAATTAAAAAACGAAATAAAAACCTTTAAAATAAAATATAGGTTATTTAAATATTTCGTTATATTTTTCGCATTTACCAACATATTAATAATTTTTAATAAATAATTAATTACGTATTCCGGAAATATTTTAATATTTTTATTATATATTACTTCGACGATATCCTTATTTATTCGAAGATAAAAAAAGAATACGTAAGATATATTTATAAAATTTTATAAGTTTTATAAAACGTATATTTTTTAGTTAATATAGAAAAAAATACCTTTTATATTTAGAAAATCGAATATTTAAAATATATTATTACCTTAAGATATATTAAGATAGATTTTATGAAAATTATTGCGGTTAAGGATTAAAAAATACCTATTAATATTATTAAGGTGTAAATATTTTTTAAATTTACTAATTATTATTAACGATTCATACGATATTTTAGCAAAATTATAATATTATTAACGGAATTTATAAAAAAGCTTTAACGTTTTAAATAGGCCTTAGTTATAAAAAAAACTTTTTAATAATTTAAGGACGTTTTTACCAGCAAATCCGTTATAATAATATACGATTCGAACAAATTAATAAAACTTAAAACTAACGTTTTTAATTTCGTTTTAAAAATAATAGTTTATTAGCGAGATAATAAAGGAAAATTATACCTTGTCGCTTTTTATTTTTATAAATTATACGACACCGAATTAAATTATTTTATTTACGATTAAAAAATTTAAATATTATTTTAAAAAAAAAATATTAGGTAAAGGTATATATGGATTATAAAAACATCTTTTATTTTATAATTACTAAAGAATTAGTTAGTTAGTAATTACGTTATATAAAATATCTTTTAAAATTCGATTACGTTATTATCTATCGTAAAAGATTAAAAAACGATAAAGCGAATATTTTTAATAAACGACTAGATTTAAAAAATCTTAAGGTAAAAATATAACAAACTATTTTCGACCGGATATTAAAAAGATATTTATAATAACGATATATGAATATTATTAAAATATCCGTATTAAATATATATTAAAAATATCATAATATTATAATAATTTATTTAAAAGCTAAAAAATAGATAAAGTTTATATATTAGAAAAATATTACAAAAGCTTAATACGAGAAATAGATAAATATTAATTATATAAATATTTAAGGATTTATAAAATTTTAAAACGTTTATGCAAGGTCGTTAGGTTTAAGCCGTATTATCTAGGCTGAGCTAAAGATACGAAGTAATTATACCAATAATTAATACGATAGATACTCTACCTAATATCTTCGAACACGGCAACTATTAATGGTTTTTACGGTGACGATTTAAAACGTTTATAACGGACGTATTATTTTTTTAAGATAAAATTAACTATATAGAAATTATACGTTAATGCGATATTTATGTTTAGGTAAAAATTAAATAATATAAACCGTATAAAAAGTTATAATTAGTACCAGTTGTCGAGCAATTATAAGATTTAATTATATTTAATTTTATTATTAAATTTCCTTTATTAAAAAACTTAATTACGGGTATATATTACGATAATATTTTTATAATTATTAATCGATTTATAAATTTTCTTATTTTTTATTATATAACGAGAATATAAATACCGAATAAATAATATATCTTTTTTTTTTTCGATATATTTTTAATAAAGATATAATTTTTATTTTAAAATTCTAGAAAAGTTTAATAACATAATTCGGCTTGAATTATAAGTTATTAAACGTTTTTAAATTATAGATAAGAATATGTACCATTAGGTATCTAGCGTAACTAATCCATGCACTATATACATACATATTAGTTCTCACAAGCGCGACCGGAGGGTACCTTTAAAAACCGTACCTCTTAGAAGGCCGGATAAAAAACCCGATTAATAAGAGTTTTCTAACACGGTAACAAATGCGATTACGTACACGATTAATTTGATTGGTTCCCAAAGCCACCAATCACTCCAGTTGTTGCCGACACAGTAGCGGAGCCGAAGCTCCAATGGTCTAGCTCCTCTAGGCTTGGCGTCACCTAAAGGAACGGTGGCCCAAGCTGGATTTGAACCAGCTATCTCTTGAGACCAACCGAAACAGGGTTTAAATTATAGATAGACGGATAAATAAAAAAATTAATTAAACTTTAAAAATGTATTTATAATATTATATTAATTACGAATAAAATAATTAAATTAAAAAATTATTTATCGTATAATTAGTTTATAATACCAGTTATTATAATAATAATAAAATAACCTTAATAACTATTAATTTTAATTTTACTTTAAAAGTTTATAAAAAATACGAATAAAAGGAATTAATTAATATTAAAGTAATTTTCACTTTAAACTAATTTAAATAATTATACCAGAAAATAAAAATAAAATTTTAATTCGTATGTAAATAAATAAATAAATATTATAATTAAAAAATGTTAAAAAGATTAACTTTTTTAAAAGGGGAAATGGTTTATTTAATTACTAAAAATACTAAAATTAAACGTTTAAATTAAAAATTCGATTTTAAATATATCGGCTTATATAAAATTATTAAAAAGATTTTTAAAAATAATTATTCATTAAAGTTATTATTTAAGGTTAAACTTTATCCAGTTTTTTATATTTTCTTATTTGAATTAATAACGGATATAGTTAAGATTAATATAAGATATAACGAAAAAATAAAATAAAATATTAATTTATAAGGTAAAAAAGCTACTTAACATATAAAAAGAAAAAGAATTATTTAATACTTAGTTAAATAGAAAGATTACCTAAATTCCGAGAACACCTAAAAACCGGCAAAAAATCTTATTAACGCTTAACGCCTATTAAAAGGTTTTTACTAATAACGCTGGAATTATTAAAATTAAAGGAACTTTAATTTACGTTATTTAAAAACGGCTAATTAATCGTCGTAGAAATAGATTAGTTATTTAGCCTAGAGGCTTAGACGGTAGTTAACGTATTTACTATTTCCGATTACTTTTATTTTTTTAATTTATTTATAAACTGGAGTTTACGATTAACAATTTTAATCTTTTAAGTATAAAAAAACCTTTTTTAACGACGGAAACGAAAAAAACGACTAATAATCTCGTTGATATTACGTTACTTATACGCAAAATTTTCCTTTAGTTCTTATTAAAACCGTAGCAAGGTTTTTTCCGTTACGGTTTTTTTACGATTTAAACGATTTTTTTTTCCCTTAATATAATAAAAAAATTAATAAGGATATTAAATCCGTTATAACGACAACGATATTTAACGTATTCGCTATAACGACGAATTTTTATTATTATTTAATATTTCGTTTTTTTATTAAAATATAGCGTATATAGTATTATTTCGAAATTAATTTTAATAATATAAATAGTTAAAGATTTAAAGGTTTTTTTTATTAAAACAATTATAAAATTTACGATTAACAACGCAATTACCTATAGTAAAGGATTAACTTATTAAAAAAAGAAAATTTTTAAAAATGAAGATCTTGGAAAAAAAATTCGTATTACGATTTAGTTAAGCCTTGGTTACAGTGATGGTCGGATTTATTAAAGGTTACGTAATTTGAATTTCTTTTACGGATAAAATCTAAATAAATCTATATAAATTTAATATTACTTAGATTTCTAAGAATAGCAAAATCTATAAAAAATCCAGTTTTTATAAAAAATATATACGTTCGTTATTTTATAACTTAAATAGTACCAGCTTGTAATATAACTTGGTTATCTAAGATACCTTTGGTATTACTAGACGTAATTAACTTATCTTTATTGCTTAGACCCCGTAATACAACTGTTAACATAAACCGTACGACTTGGTTTAATAGTTGGTTAACTAGCCTAGCCGTCATATTGACGCTCTGCCTCAACCAATGGAGCAAGTACAGCGACGAGACCAGCAGCACCATGGCCGAAGGGATAACCGAAAGAAGGACCTGTTCGAACAGCAGCGTGAAGTCAAACCCTTGCCTGCAAGCGACAATCTGAGGTCCGACCGCGCCGTCTGCTTGAGGACTACAGACGTCAGTTTCTGACATTTCGATCTCACATTGAGGCTGAAAGGAAATGGCGCGGACTTTGTTGTCACGCGCAGGGGCCAGGGGCTGTTGTATTCTGAATCAGGCGAAAAGAAACTGATTCTGAAGCAGTCGAGTTAATTTATAGGAAACCGCGCGGTAAATTATCAGCCAATTCCAACAGATTTTGGTTTGGTCGATGGGCAGTTTGTGAGTTCCTGGTTGTTGAGAAGGGCAGGCTAGTTTGGGAAATGTTGATGTTCATCCCGTGCGAAGGTCACAATTGGCATAATTACCATGGATTAATGGCACTTCACTCCATCGGGTCTTTTACACTTATTACACCGTCAGGGGTGTGATTCAATGGATTGTACAGATGAACCAGAAGCAGCACGCCGCAACCTTACGCAAATCACCCCATTTGACCTGGGTCCTGAAACAGAATATGATGATTCAAAACTGACGTGACCATTTGGAAGTTCTAACCTCGTTAAACCAATCAGCTGTTTGTCTGTGGATAACCCTCTGGGGCGTCCATGATATAACTCACCAAACGCCGGATCCCGTCATGCTGCGTCCCGGCACCACTTCATTCTGCAAACACGGGTTGTCCCCATGCAGCCCAACTGGAATCGTAGCAGCAGGAACACAGCAGACCCCCGGCCTCGAAGCGTCGATCACGTACCGGAGGACGCCAACGGGCCCCAGCTCCCAAAAGGCTCATTGCCCCCTCGGGTCCCTGGCGTTCCTCGAAGCTACAGGAGGGAAAGACCCGGAGATGCCTAACACCTATCAAGGGTACTGTCGCGGGTATATATAACGCTATTGCTAGCCACGCAATAGCGGCGTCGCTTTTGCGACAGGTACACACGGTTATGATGCCATATGGTTTCTATAGGGCCTTCAGGCTGGTACGGGTCATGGTTGTCACGTGACCGTAATTTGACACTGGCGTTTTGTACTTATACGTGGCTTTTCTAGGGGTGATTCTGTGTTGGAAGGCACACCACACAATATATAGGTGTAACCTAGAACTACTTAAAATAGCCCGATCAGGATGATTCTCGTAATTACGTATAAGCCCTATGATGCTCCACAGTGATCAGTGAGTCGTTTCGACACTACAAATCGGGTGGTTTACTGACACTAGGGACAATGTTTTAGGCTAATACCTAGTTCGGTATGTTGGCAGCTCAGCCCCTCCCACGGTAGACTGCAGGTCAGGGCGCCGGCTTAGACTCTGAAAGAGCTGTAGGTAGACTTGGCGACCCTTCACGGATCGACGGTGGCACATGAGGGATAGAGGGGCACTGTAGAATCACCCGATACGTGGCATAGATTCTGTTACGGGTTTGTCTTATTATATGATAACACGGCATTCGTCGTCTTCGAGAAAACTGAAAGACCACTAACACGACGTAAACTTTGCATGGTCTTGTCTGGCTTACGACTCTGAATAAAGGGATATATGTTCAGATCCAAGTAATTATATTAACGAAAACTGATAATGATAATAATCTCTGCCAACCCAGAACCAATATGAGATCCACGAGCACTCTTCCCAGGACGGCCTCGTGTAGTTAAACGCTGTAGGAAATATGGACGATTTGAGCACAGAGAGAAAACAACAAGGACCGGCATCACCCCGTATGGAGGCACCCCAACACAAAGACTTAGAGTTCCTTCTGCTCTACAACAGGATCATCATGAATCGACGCCACCTCTTCCTGCTCCTCCTGCTCTACGACGGGTCCTTCATGACTCTCCGGTACATGGTCCTGCTCCTGCTGTTCCGTGATGGGTCCCTCATGGCTCTCAGGCATCTTGATCTGCTCCTCCTGCTCTTCGAGGGGCTGACCATAGCTCTCGGGCACCTCATTCTGCTGTTCTTCTAAGACGTATTGCTCGTGGTCAATTTGCAGAGCGACGGGCTCGGTAGTGTTGGTGGTATTGGTGGTATCGGTGGCATTGGTTTCCGTAGCAGATGAGGACGCCAGGTAACCGTCCACAATGAGCCGCGCTACGTTCATGCCCATTAGGGCGCTGGTTTCCATGGTCGAGATGAAGCTCTCAATGCCCGAGGTGTAATACAGGCCATCCCGAAGAATGGGGTCCTGGAAGGTGACCCGCGGGTACTCGACCGGATACGGGTGGAAGACGGCGGGGTGGTACCACGAGATGGGCTCGACGACCTCGGTGCCATCCTCACCGCTCGTACCGGCGGGTCCAGTGAACGTGTCCGGCACTGTTACGCCGAGAAGCGAAGATAGAAACTCCGGCGAGACTTTCTCGGGCGAAAAGATCTTGTAGACGTATTCCGTGTTAAGCGTTTTGGGATTCGTCACAACCTTGACAAGGGTGGCAGAGTAGAAGCCCGCAAGGCCGGCGCCGTCGGCACCCTCATCGCCTTGTGCGAGCGTGGTAAGGACGGAGGTTGGCACCTCGGACGCGGGGGCCAACTTGAAAAACTTGGTGCTGAATCGGAATGGAGAAGCGAAAAGAGTCACGTGCAAGGTGGCATATGGAATATCATCAATAGGCTGTTCGATGAGGTCATTGGCGTTCTTGATGCCGCTGAACTGGTACGGCGTTGCAATAACGACGTCGTCAAAGCCCACCGAATGAGTTTCAGCTCGGCCCGCCCAAGAACCAGGCGACGCCGTCTTGATGACGTACTTGGATGCCTTGGAGTCCGGATCCGCACTTTCTTTCAGCTCGATGGACGTCACCGGGGAGTTCAGGAGAATGCGTGTATTTGAGGCTTCGACCATCTTTGAGAAGATCTGCCAATTACCTCCAGTGACTTGCATCGCGCCCTCTGGGGCCATAGAGACCTAGACAATGGTCAGTCCTCTAATCCGCTTCTCGTAATGGCGGACATACCATAGCACCAAGCCCGTGGATCCGGGCGAGATTCGAAGCATAATTCACCCGCGTGCTTGCCTGCACGATGTCGTAGGCGTATTTAAGGTCGATCTAAACCAGGACAGTCAGCAATCGCAGGCGGTTAATCGACGGATGCTAACGTACCTCCTTCACAGCGAGGAATTGCTCACCCGTCAAACCGGTAAGCCTATCGAGGCCCAGCTCATGAGCTCTCTCTGAAAGCGAGCGGAAAGGGAAGTATGGCGCCTGGTAGAGCTTCAAGAAGGTGGCCACGGTCTCCCGCATGAGCTTATCCGTGTAATACGGGGCGGTGCCGTACTTCCAAAACAACTTAGCTAGATTCCACCACCCCCACGAATTGGAGCTCTGCCTGAAGACGAAATGATTGCCATCCCAGATGGCTAAGTCACCCTTCTCGTCCGTGCCCGGTTGGGAGGTTGAGAGGTTGAACTCCCTAGTGGCATTGACCAGAATGTGGTTAGCGTCTATGAAGATGGACGCGCCAAGCTCCACTGGACTGAGAGGATCATCATAGACGTTCACCGTGAGCGTCCGGCCGCCGATATGGTCCGTTTTCTCAAACAGGGTGATGTTGATGGGGATGCCGGCTTCTTCGGCATACCTGCGGAGATAGTAGGCCGCAGAGGATCCAGCCGCGCCGGCGCCTGCCAAGAACCGATGTTAATACGCGTCTACGCGTGGCCGTCGCGGTATCTTCTGCCCAGCAGGTACAGAAATCACGCATTACAGGAATCGCACTAAGTTCATTCCACACATATACATGTATGAGTGGTCACCAAAGCCGACCGTTTCTAAGAGTAATGGCAATCAATGGGGTTAAACGCGTCCAACTCACCAATAATAGCGACCTGCTTTACGGAACTATCGCCGTCATCGATACTTGTCTCAGTCGTCGCAAAGACCGACGTCAATATAGAGGTCTTCTCGAGCAGCCACGAGAACCGCATAGTTGTTAGATTCCGCCGTTGCTATGGTAGCGACTCAATTGTCCGATAATTACACGTGTCAAAGCTGAGACAGAGCGAACGACTGAGACAGTTGGAGGTGGCCTTCATGCAAATGAAAGGTTGCCTAGCTCTCAGCCACACTTTAGACACAAGGCACTAGCCACATGGGAGGGGCTATTGTGGCTACAGTACCCCTGAATTCCCTTTCCATATACATAGGTATTTTAAGCCTTGAAGACAGCTAATTCATTGTTCATCGCTCCTTAAAACGGATCAGCCGCAGTAGAGCATCATGGGGCTTATCTGTACAGGAATCATTCTTATATGGGGGCTTCAGGTAGACGTATGTCACAATAGGGAAAATGTATATTTTAGTACAAAGCGAAAAGGGGAAAAGTTGATATTTTTTTAGGTAGGTAATGACAAGCCCACTGATACGACTCTACGTATAGAAAAACGCGGATAAATTCAATGCGCCACCGTTGCGGTTGTAACAGTCTAATCACATGACAACCTTGGCTTTCTAACGGAACCCTATAGAAGTTTCTACGAGCCATATAAAGCCTAAGCTGGACCTTTTGGGTTATACCTCGATTATGTGCTGTGTCGCGCGAATTTGAGTTGTTTCTTTAGGCTTAACCAGTTGACTTTCACGTCCGCCAACTCAGTTGGGCCTTACCAACGAGTGACTACGTATCCTCTGCCAGCCCAGCGCCAGTGAATGGGACTCGGACCACCTAGTATATAGTCATCCGGGTGCGTCAAAAGAGCCCCCTATCGCGGGGCCACGGGTGGACCACGCGCTTTCTGGATAATGAGGTGATATCGGCCCTACATCCACTAGAGGTTTATACTTCGTTGGTATAGCCAAGTAGGCAAGGGCAAACATAGGCTTCCAAGAATCGAGGTTAATACCTCAAAGGATGGCAAAATGCTGTCGCCGAGGTTTGAGTCGTGTACACTTTAGCTAGTACGTGTAGTCTCGCCATCTTCTTGAGTTTTAGCTACAAGCAGAAGTTTGAAGCAACTCTCGAACTATCCAGCTATTACCGCTGCATGAAAAACTGTATAACCTTATCTCGCGACAAAGCGTAACGATTTAAAGAATTCATCTAGACTGAAATACAGATATCTTCCAAACCCTTCTCCTCGCTACACCATTATCCAGGCGTTACCGTGGCTGATTGCACATAAGCCATTTCAAATAAAGTAGGCGAAGAGACACTATAGCCTTACTTTGTATGCACACCAGGGAGACCTTAGCAATTCAGCGATCTGCCACACCTCTCTACCACGGGCCGCGGCCGACCCCAACCAACCCCCGTCCCCCACCATCACCGCCAATACAGGAAAAATGATCATCGATATCCTATGGCCGGGTGCTATGGCCGTCCGAAAGTGGCTAATAGGGGTCAGCATAGATATGCAGGCTGACGATACGGTCTCATGTATCGACGAGGTCTTTGACGAAAAAGACAGCATGCTGTCGATATTCACAGAGACCACTGAGGATTCCGACAGTATGTTGTTGATATCCCAAGAAGCCACTGAAGGTTCAAACAGTGTGTCCCCGATATCCCAAGATGCCATGGATGATTCAGACGGTACATCGTCGATATCACTGGGGGCCACGGATGGCATAGCTAGTGTGTTCTCGGCATCCACAGAGGCCACTGTTTTTCCCGACAGGGTGTCGACCTCGCCGGAAACCACTAAGGAATGCGGATCAGGGCACGAAGTCGTCGAGTCCTCTCCCCCCAGAAATTTCATGCGTTTCAGGTGCCTTCCGTTGGAGATACGCCTCATGATTTGGAGATTAGCGCTCCCACCACGGCGGTTCGTGTCCTTCGACGATTGGCCCCTCTACCGGACCTATCCGCTGAATTACCCTTCAGTCCTACCGCCTGCCATGTTCCATGCATGTGCCGAGCCCAGAAGGATGCTGCTCAAGAGAGGAGTTACGTTCGTGTGCTCTGAGACGGTCCCAGAGCATATACGACGTCTCACTGAAACGTCGTACAACAAAATAGGCAAATTACTCCCTGAGAAGGTCCATCGAGTCGAATGGTACGACCGCATCAGCGACATATTCTGGATTCGAAGCATTCGCGCCTTTGCATCCAGGAGGCTGCTCCCAGGAGGCCTCGTAGGCGGTACCGTTCTCGCCAACGTGCTCGAGTTGGTAGAAGATACCTACCGGGGGGTCGAGGCCAGCAACTGCTTCAGGAGGGCTTTCTCGGACGGTCACTTCGTAGGAGTCAAGACTTTCCTCCTTTCCCTGTTGACCGTCGAGTGCACGACGGATCTCGGTATCTATACGGAGAACAACCGAGCAGTCATCAACCTCGATGACAAGAGGCTTCCTATCTTACTCCGACCGGCCTTTGATCAGGTGCGGAGCATGACTGCTTTTGGCGGCGCGAAAGCATTAACTCACAAGCGGCCCGCGAGACTGTTGCATCACTTGCACGATGAGTGGGGGAGAAAAGGAGGCTTGAAATGCTTATTTGAGGAGCAATGGATCCGCAGCACGCTCAGGTACAATATGAAAGCCATCAAGGACAGCGATGAACCAAAGGATATAGAAACCTCACTTCTCGCGCAAGAGCGTTGGGGATATAAGAATCGTCTACGCATGGTAGACAGAGAAAAGGAACCAGTTCAGTCGGCGATGGAGAGCATGCCCGAGATTGAGCCTGTGATTATTTTCTTAAAGACAGCATTCCTCAAGTGCGGGGATGTCGACCCGGTGCTTCGGGAGCGCGGACGTTTGAGGCAGTGGGTGCGTGGGAGAAGATACGATGGGCTAGAGGCCATCTCAAATCGGAGAGGTTTGGCGCTGAGCAAATACCTCATGGCTGGTCGCCGGACTTATCACTCTAATGGCGACCCGAGCCTTGAAAAGTCCATTCCTAGTCGGCCTCTTGTGTCTAGAGGCGCCGGCTAGGTAAGCAAACAGTGAAATAGGAACCAAAGCCGCCCATAGAGAGTCAGCTATATTATTCTCAGCCAATCCAGGGACCATGTATCAAAGGCACACTCCCATCCTTAACGGGATGAACGGCCGAAACATCCATAGGTACCATCGTAAGTGTACTCCTACAATGCGATACCCCGTCTAGCGGCTGATGTCAGTGGCCCCTGTTTGCGCACCCTTTGATTTTGTGCGCATGTATTACTTGCTACAAGGGCGATAAATTTAATATGCAGTAACTTCAAAATGAAAAAAAGAAGTCAAGGTTGTATCTGGTTTTATATTTACTGTCTTTAAATTATTTTCAAGTTTAAAATACTTATTTATGGTGTTATAACATGTAATAATGCTTTGGGGCTTTAAGGCAAGTGACAGAAGACAGACGGTAGTCCAAATCGGCTCGGGAAGGCAGGGTAGGTAGGTACATCCTAGTGAACAAAAGCAGCTGCAAGGCATAAGGCAGGCAAGGCTGGCAAATGTAGCTCTGGGTATGTACTTAGGTACCTTATCCATCCAAAAAAGTTCAAGATCGATAAGACCCACTTTGCGATGGCTTCCCATTCCCACCCTCAACTGATTAACATCTGTTTGATACCTGCAAAGTTGGGTTTGTGTGTTCCCTTCTCGACTGCTAATCCTTCTTTACGCATATTAATATTCCGCATTCGAGCGAAAGAACGCCATGTCAGCTGCGCAGCTTCTCAACCCTAAAGCCGAGTCGCGGGTATGCCTTACTCTTAGAGATCTGAACCGTTTCGAGGTGCGATTGGGCTGACTTGGATAATCCTATAGCGGCGGGGTGAAGCTCTACGGGTTAACATCAGCGCTGGTGAGGGCCTGCAAGATGTCCTCAAATCCAACTTGGGTCCTATGGGGACGATAAAAATGTACGTGGAGATGCGCCAGACGTCTTCCTAGCTGCTTTTGGCTGACGTATCCTGTGATGGATCCAGGCTCGTGGATGGTGCGGGACAGGTAACGAAACACCCCAGGTCGCCAGGTCCTCCGGATCGGAATACGATTGGGATAATGGGAGGCCGAGTCTGACCCTTCTGTATAGATCAAACTCACCAAGGACGGAAACGTTTTGTTGCGAGAGATGCAAATACAAAACCCCACCGCCGTCATGATCGCGAGAGCAGCCACCGCCCAGGACGACATCTGCGGTGATGGCACAACATCCGTCGTCTTGTTGGTCGGAGAGCTTCTGAAGCAGGCAGACAGATATATCTCAGAGGGACTACATCCGCGCATCATTACCGAAGGTTTCGAGATCGCAAAGAACGCATCCTTGAAGGTCCATAATCCACTACCTTCCTGCCCATCCTGCCCCGCTTGAGCCGATCCCGATACTGACCAGATCTTCGTTCGCTCTAGTTCCTTGACGACTTCAAGCTACCCAAGGAAGTTGACCGAGAACTCCTGCTGTCCGTGGCCCGGACGTCGCTATCTACGAAGCTCAATGCGAGCCTAGCCAGGAAGCTCACCCCCGATATCGTCGATGCCGTTCTAGCTATCTACCAGGCACCCGCGAAACCCGACTTACACATGGTAGAGATCATGAAGATGCAACACAGGACAGCCTCAGATACCCAGCTCATCCGTGGTCTGGTCTTGGACCATGGCGCTCGACATCCCGACATGCCCAAGAGAGTGGAGAACGCGTACATCTTAACGATGAATGTCAGCCTGGAGTACGAGAAGTCCGAAATCAACTCCGGATTCTTCTATTCTAGCGCGGAGCAGCGCGATAAGTTGGTCGAGAGCGAGAGACGATTTGTCGATGCGAAGTTGAAGAAGATCGTGGAGTTGAAGAAGGAAGTCTGCGGCAACGACCCCAAGAAGAGCTTCGTTATCGTCAACCAGAAGGGTATCGACCCTCTATCCCTGGACGTCTTGGCCAAGAACGGCATCTTGGCCCTGCGTAGAGCGAAGCGAAGGAACATGGAGCGGCTGCAGCTTATCTGCGGAGGTGTCGCTCAGAACAGCGTCGATGACCTGAGCCCCGACGTTCTCGGCTGGGCGGGTCTCGTCTACGAGCAACAGCTGGGCGAAGAGAAGTACACCTTCATCGAGGAGGTCAAGGATCCGAAATCCGTCACGCTCATGATCAAGGGCCCCAACTCCCACACCATCACCCAGATCACCGACGCCGTCCGGGACGGCCTGCGCAGCGTCTACAACATGATCGTCGATAAGAGCGTGGTTCCTGGTGGCGGTGCTTTCCAGGTCGCCTGTGCCGCTCACCTGAAGAGCGACGCCTTCAAGAAGACCGTCAAGGGCAAGGCCAAGTGGGGCGTTGACGCCTTCGCCGATGCTCTATTAATCATCCCCAAGACCCTCGCCGCCAATGCCGGCCACGATGTCCAGGATGCCTGTAAGTGTCTAACCTACCTTGTTTATCTCATCTTTGCTCTGGATATCCATGGTAACTGATCATCCACAGTGGCGGCGCTTCAGGACATGTACAACGACGGAACCGTGGTGGGTCTCGACCTGGTTACGGGCGAGCCCATGGACCCCACGCTGGATGGCGTCTACGACTCCTTCAGGGTCCTTAGGAACTGCATCGCGTCATCCTCGAGCATCGCGTCGAACCTGCTGCTATGCGACGAGATGCTCAAGGCCCGGCAGATGGGACGGGCCGGCGGCCCTGGTGATATCGATGCGCAGCAGGGGGAGTAAGGGGACATGGCATGGGTTCACAATATACTTCGAACGCACGAACAGGGCGTTCGCCGCGATAGATATGAATGAGACATCCCATGTATTGAGTGCTCTGGACTCTCTTTTGTAGTGACTCGGATGTGCATTTTCGTCTTCATTCTCTGATCTCGGCCTTGGAAGGTAGATAGTCGATGGTAAGCTGGTAAGCCTGTGCCAAAGCCGTAGGCTATACAGCCGCGTGTCAGTACTGGTTACACCTCCACAGACTATGGATTATGATATCTCATTGCTCCATTTCTATTTCGTCCCCATGTAGACCCCTGGATTAACTCTATAGAACGACTAAGCTAAGGTCAATAGTGACTAATGGGTACCCAAGCAGTCGATCAGCTGCTATAATAACGTGTAGCTTCCCCCCCTCCCAACCCACTCCCTCGCCTCTATCGTCCCAGGCCATCCCTTAGGAACGTATAACATCAAAACTAGGCGTATCCTCGACCTCCGTCGCGGGCTTGAGGCTGCCATCGGGGGGGTGCTCGAATCAATCACATCGATGACGCCATCCGGGCTGTAATCCCCGTTGCTGTACAGATTCACCGCACACCCCCCGCGGAACTCGCTCGCCCGCGCGCACCCCTGCGACCCGGCGCTGCTGTACGGGCCCTGAGGCCCCGTGCACCGCGTCGAGCTCCGGTATACGCTGAAAGACCAGGCGATATCCTGTCGCGATCTCACGGCGGTGGGTGGTGTTGTCGGGGAAGGAGGGCGAACAGCGTCGTGGGTGCCGGGGACGAGGTAGCGAATTGCATCTCGGCCTGGTGTGATGCTGCTCGAGACGGCATAACTATCCTTAACGGGGTTATGAAATCTGAGCTTGTTCTAGCGACCGGAACGACCCGTTAGACTGGCGGGAGACTCCTAAGAGGGTGAAGGGTATACCTACGGTGTCTGAAAATGCGTGCTATTGAGCTCTGTATCAAGCTTCTTGAGTTGTGATATCTTATGATCAGAACTGTTCGTAAGTCCTTCGTTCTCTGGAAACTCGCTTCCCTTATATATCCTTATCTCTAACCGTCCTGTTTCATACTTACACACATTCCAGCCGTCCTCAAGTTCCCTCGTGGCGGCGGTCTAGGGGCATCAATCACGCCTACGGATGATCTCGTGCTCAGCTTGATACACATGACGACGGAGTGGTACAGGAATCTATGAACATTCTAACCGATGTCGGCTTCACAAGGGCTTGCATAAGATGGCATATGACATCGATTCGGCCTATCAATAGAAACGCTTAAACGGACCCGAAGGAGGTAGTGGTGCTACCTGGTCGGTTCTCCGGCTCCAGACGTCATCTTATTATATCAGACTATCTTGGCAATAACATGAGGTGGGGCTGGATCTCAGTTTCGATGTCTTCAACAATCCCAGAGTAGGATACACCAGGCTGTTACTGTGATTTCCGGGAATAAGGCCTGGGGGGTTCTATCTCTCGTCCGCCTTTATCAATCTGACGACAGCTAGGAAATGCTACCTGAATAGCAACAAAATGGGCGTCCTAAGGCGAAAAAAGTTGCTAATATCTTCGAATTATGCATGTGTAGCACACGTAGATCTCGGTGCTCGGATGACATGGTACAACGGCTCTAACACCTGAAAGCATTTTTTGATGCTTCCATCTAACCTCGCCGTCTTCAACCACATATGCTCACAGTTCAACCCACAATCCTAATCACCCCATCAGGGCCAGGATTCTTAAAAGCCTCATCCCACCGCATCCCATGATCCTGACGTTGAGAAGCGTGAAGGACGAGCAGAAGTCAGCCCGGACGATAATCCGCTCTCCTTCCGTTTCGACCATTTTCTTCGGCGTCACCAACAAGCAGGTCTCCTTGTCCTTCATCGTCTGCTTGTCAAGGACAACGAGATGATCCGGCACGATGCCGTCCCGCCATCGGTCGATGTGCTCCTTGGCAAACTTGATGACGTCCTCCATGCTCCAGCCGAGAAAGGCGTCCGAGGCTGGTTGTTCGACCGGCGGCTTGGTCGCTCTGGTGATGCCACTGACGTTAAGCTGGTCGATTACTACGCTTGTGATTTGGTTCATATGTGCTTAGCCCGCGTGATTCGAGTAAAGCCTTCCCACCCAGCCTGGAACTCTCGAAGTTTTGTTTTAGGCACTCACCGTAGTAGTCATTGCCCTTGGAACCCGGCACATTCAAGCTGCGCGTGAAGAAGTCATTCAGGAGCTAGTTGGTCGATCGATCTCGGATCAGCACGACGAGACACGTTTCAAGTAAAACAAATGGTGCAACGAGCGAACGAAACTCCCGAGTAATAGGGGCTGTGCAGGAAACGGGAATGGCGTCCTTGAGGGCGCAGGGATCCGTAGTCATGGTCGAGGAAGGTTCCCGGCGATTAATCGAGTTGATTGTTCCCATCCTCAAACGTTGGTGGTCGAAGTTGGTCTCGTTGAAACCAAGCTGCCTGGGATGCGTGACTATGGCTCGCTTTTAGTGCTCGAACTTTTGGTAATCAGTTGAAGTTGGCCAGATTGAAATCAGGGTGATATGGGAGACTTTGGCGCGTTTTAAAATATGACTTCGTGGCTGAACTACACGTGCGTCAAGGGTAAGGTTACGCCGAAAGCAGATTGTCCAGTCATTTAGGTCCTGCATAGCGTCAGACAACCATACCTCCCGAGGCTGGAGGATGATGAACACGAGTGTGTGCGAGCGACTGGTATCTCGGGGTTGCAGTGAACGGATTGCGAATATGGGAGCCTTGTGGTCTTGCTGACATACTGCTCAAAGTTGCGAAAGTACCGGGCGTGATAGGAGATCCCGGTGCAACACCCGACCCGGGCTCTCGCGACGCATCCAAGTTTGCCGCCTTCCACTTCTTCCCAACCAAGGATGTCTATTGCCAGTGGGCCGTAGACAGCTCGACTGCCATGACATGCGTCGATGGCACAGATGGGGGCTTCGTGGGCAACCCTCCCCCCCCCCGGACCGCGCCTGAGGGAGGGCGAGCCCAGGTATGCAAACTGGAGTGCCCTTCTGTACATTAGAGACCGGAGCTTGTCCGGCTCTCGCGGCGCGGCCCGTCGAATTGCCCTTTGAAGCCTGAATCAGTACACGGTGGTCTACCGAGTGACCGCGCTGGACATTCGTGGCTCGCATTCGGGGCCAAGATGGAGTGGAAGTTTAGAGTCTTCCTCTTCCTTTCGGGCCCTACTGTGGGGCCCCATATAACATACCACCTACGGAGGCCCCCGTCGCCTCCCCATATACCCAAGAAGGCGCCACCATCTTCAGGCTCATGTATTTAGTTTCTCTCCTTTCCGTAGGCAATCATGAATCTATTCTACTCCACTAAGCACTTCAGTGTGATGTCAAGTGTGGCGTGCGGAGGCCCCCTTTTTCTCCTCGGTGCCTTAGGAGGGTGGCTATGCAGGCAAGGTCGCCGTTATTCGAGCCTTCTAAATGAGGATGTATTATGCTGCTGCGGCGAGCGGTGGCCTCAAGTCCTTCTCCTATCCGAGTTTTGAAATTGACACTGAGACGGCAGGAAGGATTTACGTAGAAAGCAATGTGCCGCAGTCCTGATAAAAGTCAAAACTGCCCGGGCATCAGTGCCCAACAGTAGGAATTGAGAATTATTTGCTGGCAAGCGCTTAAGCGAAAGAACAGGACAATAGCGAGAACGCAAAATTTTTGGAATCCACCCATAACACCGCTCATACATGCTAACTCTTGGGACCAGCTGAATAGCCCTAGCCCAGGCGCATCGCCCAGTCCGACTGATACGCCATGGCGGCTTCGTGGCCTCAATAGCCATGTTCGCTATCCGCGGCCATGACGGGAGTCTGGCTGGTTTTCCTCAGAATCCCCGGGATCTGAGACGAGGCGGCGCTTGGCTACCATGAAGCTGCCTTTCGAGCTTATGCCGCCTTCTATGAGGGACATGTGCGTGGTGTCGCGCTTGTTGAAGCGGCCACTTGTGGTCTCCGTGTTGAAATCGTTAAGTGCGCGACGGTGGTTCTGTGAAGCCTCTGGCTATGAGACGGAGGGGAGAGCGTCTGCTTCTCTCCCCAAGTCATGATGCACGCACCTTTCCTCTTCCTCGTTTGGCAACACTTCTTCTATATCTCGTCTGAGGCGGTGAGCACCAGCATCCTGAGCAGCGCGGCGAATGGGTAACTCTTTACCCTTCATCTCTGTGACTTGAGCAAATCGACGATTCTCCTCTTCGGAACCGGATATATCCATCAAGTAATAGCTGCCTGTTATACGTCGAACACTGGGGCAAGACCTCATTAATTTGGAGGGAAGCTCGAACTCCTTGGTCGGCGCCCGCGTTGTTGCGTTTCCAGAGAGTCTTGCTCCTTTCCTGAGCCGCGGCGCCGTAACCACTGCCATGCCGGCTCAGTGTCACGGGCCCAACCCCCCGGAGTAGTGTATGAATAAGTAGTCTCACTCTTTGAGTTGCTTTCGGCGCCAACTACAACCTGCTTACCCTTTGATGAGGTCGTTTCCCAATCTCTCTTTGCGGCTTCTGAAGCAGCGCTGCCAAAAGGGGCGGGAACCTGCGTTAGCTCACCTCTGGACTCACGTATCTCCTTTGTGCGATCAGCCAGCTTTTGGATTTCGTCAGGACTTAAGACTCTCAATACAACGACGTAATCTGAACGCTCTTCAAAGCGCTCCCTAGCTTCTTCTAGAGCCTCTGGATTGACAAGCTTGCGGTCTATCTTGGTCCATCGGGCTCCTGGGGGGATGTCCTCGTTGTGGCCGAGCGGGGCAACACTCACCCGATCAGGGTTGAGATTCTCCGGGAACTTTTCGGTTGGCTTGCGAAGAATACCTTTAATAGGCAGAGTCAAGGTATCTTTATCATTTTGAGTCTCTGCTGCCATTGAATTCGGGGACGCCAAGGTCACGCGGTTTGACTCTGCGTCGGCACCAGATCTCGGCGGGCGATGAGCCTTATAGAGATCCTTGGACATGGGGCTCGGTTCGACGCCCGTCGCACCAGCTTTCTCAAAATCGTCGTCCTTCAGTTCTGTAGGCAGGACGTCGTTCAATTTCCCGAGCAGCATATCCATTCTGCTGATTAGTACTCGCCGCCTCAGGACTGCGAATTTGCAGCGCAATAGACCAGTGTCGCGGATGTTCAATGAAACAACCTGCAGCATCATCTGCGAAAGCTTCTTGCATAGATAGTCGCACTCTACTTGTCCTCGTGACGGACGATTTATAAATTTCTCACATTCAGGAGCGAGATTATCGTTGAATTCCAGGATGATCGCGTCGAGCTTATAAAATGGATCCTGGAGTGCTTCAGGGCTTGATCCACCGACCGGGACTTGCTCTTCGCCAGCCGACTCATTGGTGTCAAGTGTATCGCTCACATCGGAAAGCTCTTCGTCCTGCCACCCTCCCATATACACTTCCTGCTCTTCGTCTTGAGGGTCATCCTCAGTGGCCTCCAGGTTTAGGGGAAGCGCAAATAGCGCAAGCTGTTCTTGGTGCCGAGCAACGTGTCTTTGCAGCAAACGAAGGGTCATCCGCTGACCGCAGAGCGGGCAGTGAGCATCATCTGACAGAGAGGCTCTCTTTGCAGCTGTGCGTTTCAGAGCGGATAGCATGCCTGGTTGGCCCAAATCCGGATGGAACATCTGTACGTGACGATCAAAGTCCTTCTCCAAGGAAAAGGTCTTTTCGCAGCCTTCGATACACTGCCACGAGGTTCTGTGAGCTTCCAATTCATGCGTAAACCAGGCGCGCCGAGAGTCATAAAGGCGATCCGCGGTGGTGCAATCCTCGAATGTACAGCAGTAAGAGTGAAGATCTCGGTAAATGTGTTGCCTACTCGAGTCAGTAATAAACCTGTATGTGGTATAGATGCAATGCGTACTTCCA
The DNA here is from genome assembly GCA_004155055.1 of Monosporascus sp. CRB-8-3. Classification (NCBI taxonomy): domain Eukaryota; kingdom Fungi; phylum Ascomycota; class Sordariomycetes; order Xylariales; genus Monosporascus; species Monosporascus sp. CRB-8-3. The sequence goes on from QJNZ01000505.1 coordinate 20,115, forward strand.
ACCCACCGCTGTGTGAATGGAGACTATCATGAAGCAGATAGGGCACTCGTAGTGCTCTGTCTCACGAGCTTCTTTCGGCAAAGGCGGCACTCGAATCGCCGCATTTACTGACGTGGCGTACGACGTCTGGGAAAGGGCATCGTCGTTGTCGAGCACGTCGAAGCTGTTTAGTCGAGCCTTAGGCATTGTCGTCGCTTCAGTGCTGTTGCCGGTATGCTCAGTCCTGGATGCCTCGAGTCCGATCAGGTCTACATCCTTGGCGAGCTTTTGATGATGCTCCTCACGATAGCTGAGATACTGCCGCCTTCCAGAATTGGCACGCCCAAGTCTCTCGACCAAATAGCCGGCACAGCCTGGATACTTCGCCTTTGCATGTTGCATGTCGTACTCTTCGAAGTAGGACTTGTCAACAGTGATGATGCTGCGAGACTGGTCGTTCGGCGCAGGATCTCGGATGGACATCGATAGCCTGAAGAGACATGTGATTGTGGTCTTGATACTGCCCAGCAGCTGCTTGAGTTCTGTATCACCTTGTGTCTCGGCGTCATCCGAAAGCTCAGTATCAGAATCAGAATCGCTCTCAGAGTCTGATAACTCGTCCCACGGTCTCCTCTCCTCTTGGACGATCGATAGAGCTTGGTGCAATCAAGTTAGTAGCCTGCTTTCCGCATTTCAGGGAGCCATACAAGTTTGGAGGGAGTCGTGCAAGGCTGTCAGCAGGTTGTGAGCCTCATCCTTGAGGAGGGCGGCGTCGCGAAGCCGGTACTCCAGAGAACGCCGGCCTTTCCGATGGGCGGCAATGTTGCCCGCCCAAATTTTGAAGCGATCGAATTCATCCTTGATATCTTCCGGTCGGACCTGGGCTGCAAACCGCGAGGAGTTCCTGAGCGCCCGTTCGAGGCTGATGAAGACAGTGCCGCTCTCATTTACACGAGAATAGATTGGTACAGCGGAGTCCATATTAGCTATGGGATTTGATTCTGAATGCCATGGGAAGGGTACCTGGTGTTCGAAGATGCAGCCTTGCGTGATGTCGCAAAGATGGGGTGGCTGTGGTGGTGTTGCCTGTGGTTGGGGGCCAAAAACCGGCCCAAAACCCCGCTTGACCCCGGACGCGCTGCCGCTTTTCCTCCTTAGCCGCATCGCCGTCAGCACCCCAAACTCCTTCATCTGGACTCTGCAGACCTCGATCATCTTAAAAGTCTTTGCTACCTGTCGGGAGGTCTCTATCAGGCCGGTTGTGCCTCTGAGCCGCGGCAGAGCTCAATCCTCTTGACCATGCACCACGATCTAGCCATCCTCTTAGACTTTGAATTTGCCTCTACTTCGACCACTCACAGACGCCAGCCTCCACTGTCAGCATGGTGACCGGCGTGGAGACCGCGGGCCTTGTTCTGGGGGCAATTCCTCTGGTTCTGGCTGGCCTGGAGTTCTACGCCAAGGGGATTGCCGTGACGAAGCGCTGCTTCAAATATCGAGAGCAGTTTCAGAACCTGATCCGAGAGCTCCGAACGGAGAACACTATATGTACCAACAGCATAAATTTGCTGCTTGTTGGAGTAGTAAATCAGAAAGACATGGCAGATTTTCTGGCGGATCCTTGCGGTGAACGCTGGAAGGAGGCCAAATTCGACCAGAGGCTGAAGCAGCGCCTTGGCGCCAGTTACGACTCCTATATGGCAACTATCGATGAGCTAGGCAAGGCAGCAGAGATCTTCAGGCAGAGACTAAAGTTGAGCTGTTCTGGAAAGGTAAAATAGAGCAACTTTTCAGCGCTTTAGCCCACGTCTGACGTTCTCTTATAGCCCCAATTTACCGACGAGCAGATGTTCAAGAAGTACTATAAACGACTGGAATTCAGCATCCGCAAGTCCGACTATGATGACTTGATGGCAACGCTGCGGCGGGCTAACTCTTCGCTCCATCGGCTGACAACTCAGTCCCTCTCACTCGAGAGCTTGCAGAACTCCTGTAAGCTTGACGACCAGCCGATCCCAAATTTTAATGCTATCCATGATCGCGCTCAGGGCTTCCATTCGGCTCTGTGCTCTAGCTGGAAGTGCTCTTGTCATGCGGATCACAGCGTTAGCCTGCGCCTGGAGTCTCGCATTGATGACGTCCGGAGTGACGATGATACCGACGAGGATGAAGTATCGATGCTAAACCCTTTTCACGTGGTATTTCGCTATAGTCACGGTGGGCCGGTGAAACCCTGCGGTTCTACCGCTTACGTAAAACCCTGGGCGTGGGAAGAAGCCGACGTATGGATCACTATTGAGAGCCAGAGCCATACAGACACTGTGTCAGTCGCGGGCGGTTCTAGTTGTGGAAAGAGAGTGCGCTTTGCAAGCCAGGCAGAGGACGCTGTTAAAGCAGCTCTAAACTCCACGCCAAACTTGCAACCGATCCAGGACCTCTGCGCTGCAATTAGTACCTTGCAGACACCGCAGCGCGACGTCTGTCTATCGCTTTTGGCGAATGAGTACGCCAAGCAAAAGTATGGCATACTAATTTACCCATCGAAAGAGCCGCCAACCGATACTGACGCGTGGTCGATATCCACTCTTCGAAGCGTACTAGAAGACTCTGAGTTCGCTCGCCGCGACCGCCTCCGTCTCGCTGTAACACTCTCGTCCAGCGTGCTACAACTGCACGAGACACCGTGGCTACATGAGAACTGGGGAAAGGATGATATCCTTTTCATTAAACGATCTGAAAAGACTGCGTACCACCATCCTTTCGTTTCCCATGGTATTGGTCGCGAGGGCCAGCGCTCATCAACAAGTACACCGCCTTGGATCCGCAGGATTATCCGTAACCAGACGCTCTACGCACTAGGCGTGTCACTCATAGAGCTCTGGTACGGCAAGCCCATGTCTCAACTCCATAAGCCAGAGGATGGCCCACTGGGTGATTCCATGACGGAATTCAACACTGCTGATAGGCTCGTCGACGAGCTTTATAACGAGGCCGGCGGCAAGTATAGCGATGCCGTTAGACGCTGTATACGCTGCGACTTTGACCGCCGTGCTAATAGCCTGGAGGATATAGCCTTTCAGAGAGCTGTCTACGAGGGTGTTGTAGCTCAGCTTAAGGAGAACTTCGACTTTCTATACTGACCACGAACTCGTGGTGGACACGATGCAGCTGTTAGGGGAATCGCAACGTCAGCGAACGCCGACATACAGAGCACAGGTGGCTCGGGTGTGCAGTGCTGGAGAGAAAAGCATCGCGGAAGATCAAGACGGGATAGCACAGTGACAACGGAAGAGTTGACAACAACAAGGGAGAACACGGAAAGGCGGACGGCAGTATGGCAATTGGCATCTCAAGACCCTAGAAGGTGCTCATTGCGCTAACAGAGGGTCTGAGAGAAGAAAAGGGAGAGCTCGAATAGCAAATAAAGGTGACACTAGGAGAAAGGAAGCAATGACAGGAAGGGAGGAACAAACCTGAAAAGAGGGCCCAGGAACAGGAAGAGGGCGGAAGCCCAGGACGAGACGATAAGCAGGCTACTAGCCACCTCATTGCATGGCGACACTCAGGCACTCGTGCAGGACTGCACCAGTTGGTACATCCCACACACATACGAGGCTGCTTTAGTACCTATGACATAAACACTAACTCCACGCAGTTAAGCTTGCGGTGTTTAACATTAGGGGCAGCAGTGAATGTGGTCACCTTTACAAGATACAAGCTAATTAAACCTTTTGACGCCACAATCTGATCAAAGAGAGCCAAAAGAAGTCTCACTCACTTTCAATCAACCAGTGTTCCGGGACTCTTGTCAGTTTCTGCGAGCCACAGATGCCGATGTGGAACGGCCAATTTCGACCTGACCAGCTCTTCCGTTTCGAAACCTTACTAACGCATTACCGGAACAAGTCCGGATATTAGGGAAAGACTGATTTATTAGGCAATGTTGTAGTTTCCGAGAAGCAACTATATCCGGAAGGGTCTCTGTCAACGGGAGACAGTCGGCTATGATGTTCAACCTATTGTAGTAATCAAGGGTTAGAATAGGGGTAACCAGACGACTCACTTCTCTGTATATATACAGTTTCATTGTCCCCAAGCCATCAACCTGGTCATTAGTATGGAATCTAAGAGCCATAGAACCTATGCTTGATACAGCCTAGAACTCCAACCTAAGGGCAACCGTCATTCCCCCCATTCATTCCTCCCCTACTCCCCTCTTTTCTTCGCTGTTCCTCTTAAATCTTAAAACATACATAAAGTCTCCCACGGACCAGAAACATCGTAGCACAAAGGCTCATCCGCCACAACTCCTTCGATCTTATCAGCCAGCGTAACCCCAGCGCCAACAATAAGAAGCACGCGCACCTATCCAACACCGTCCTCCGCAAAACCACTAAGCAGTTACGGCCAGTCCGCGAAAGGAGTCCGCAGACGCCAACCCGAAGAACTGCTAATCCGAAAGCCTGAAAGACCCCCAGGCCCACCATCTTGGGGCCAGCCGTGTTCGAGAGCTGCAGCGGCTCGACTGGGCCGCATCAAGGCGCGGCATTCGACCCGAGGCACACATGCTCTTGCGCTTTAGATGACGCACAGAACGGGCGGAGTATGTCGGCATAGCGGGCGCCGGGCCGCAGGGGAGCGTCTGTTTTTAAGGACGTTATCGGGCGCATGGGCATGGCCAAACGTGGGTCTTACTCGGGACATTTACGAGGGGATCATAACCCCTATTCTACCTTTAGTCCATCGGTAACTAACAACTACCCTTTCTTATAAATTGCATAGGGTATTAATAACATGGAGTTTATGCAGAACGCTTATTGGGACGGGGGGGGAGACTACGCTTAACATACGCCTGGCCGTGCTCGGTCCTCACTGCCACTGACCTAACTGTCAGGGCAGACGGGAGTTAGTTAATCTATAATCCCCCTTAGATAGCTTCTAGGTTCATTTCCCGGCTCCATTATCCAAGAACCGACTATCCATCCATCTACTCGTCTACAAGTAATAATCATATATCAATTCCCGCCAACACCTGACTAGCAATCCCATGAGTAAACAAGAAGTACTACTAGAAACCTCCTTTAAAAATCAATGATATAAGTACGAGGGTTCAGATTCGATTTTCTCTACTTTCAGTAACCTCGATTGATACTATTACTACGAAGAGTTTAACAGCAGCCGGGGGGTCGCATTTAGGCTATACTTATTATCTCGCAACCATGCTCATTAGTCTTTAAAAGATCGTCCAACATCCTTACCAATCAGCTCTCAGAACCCCGCATCATCGCTTGGCACTTGGGGTATAAGCGGCCAGAGGCCAGATATATATGTATTCCGTATCTGTCCACGGCGTGCCTATATCCGCCTGCCGTCTCTCTGAGCACTCACATGAACTTAACTACGTGATATGAATCGCAGAAATACCAGGACGGAACTTAGAGTTTGAGGCCGTAGCCATGAGCGTAGCTTCATGCAGAAACAGATTGGAGACTCTAAGCACCAAGAACTAAATATGGCGACAACAGTCACCACGCTAGTTCCCACTGCGGCACAATACACAGATATGGCCGGCAACGAGCCGGGTGGGAAGACGCAACCACACAACATATCCTCGACGATAAACTACTACAGGGACCCCGGGGACGGCTCCCTCCCGATGCCGGTGAAGGTCTCGGAGTACGTTGTCCCTCCCTCTGTCCGCCGGCCTGTCCGTCACGGAAAACGCTAACGGCGCTGCTCTACCCGTAGCGACACGGTCACCAACAAGCGCCCCACAGTGCCTCACCGGGTCCTCGTGCGAGACATCACGGGGGCGGAGGACAAGTACACGCTCGACGGACATGCGTTCCAGCTGCACCGGCACGAGAGCAAGCTCAAGGAGCTGGACGAATTTCGCGACAACGACAAGGTGAAGGCCGAGTACTATCCCGAATCGGCACAGCTGCTCAAAGATGTGTAAGTAGAGTAGTCCGGCATAAAAGTGGAACCCGCTGCCACTGCCGGTGAGCTGACATTCATGCACCCTCGGAACAGCACCGGAGCGTCCCGCGTCTTCGTATTCGACCACAGGACCCGGTGCGGCCCGTCGAACTGGCACAGTCTAGGTAAGGGGAACACCGAGTCACGCGGGCCGCTGTTGCGCGCGCACGTGGACCAGTCCTACGACGGGGCCGAGCTGGTGCTGAGGCGGTGGTTCCCGGATGAGGCCGACGAGCTCGTCAAGCGGCGGTACCAGATAATCAACGTGAGCTACCCAGCCAAGTTCCCCTCCACCGTCGATGCACGGGCTTCGCCGCGGGGTAATCTTTTCTAGGAGATGCTAACGTTAAATAAAACTAAAAGGTTTGGCGGCCCATCAAGACCGTCTTCAAAGACCCGCTCGCGGTCGCTGACTCAGCCTCTGTCCCGGATGACGACCTCGTCGCCGCGGCGATCATCTACCCCAGCTTCAGGAGCGAGACGTGGACCGTCAGGCCGAACGACGCGCACAGGTGGTACTTCAAGTACAGGCAGCGCCCCGACGAGGTGTTGCTGATCAAGTGCTTCGACTCGAGGGAGACGGTTGCACGCCGTGCGCTCCATTCCGCGTTCGAGGACCCTGATGAGGCGAATAGCGAGTACAGGGAAAGTATCGAGACGCGGGCGCTGTTGTTTTATGACGAGTGAGCTGTAGTGGACATCGAGCCTCGGAGATTCTTGTTGGAATAATAAGTAACTACAGCAACTACGAAATAGGTGCTTTGAGCACCAGAATATGCAGACCAAGGAGCTCAGAAGAAGAAATGCATCGATGTTTGGGCGATCACATACCCTGCCTAGCTTTGACAGCATCTGTTCGTTCCTTTTTATCAACCACGACGCAGTGTCCGGTGCATGGGCCCGCTATTACATTCTTCGAACTACCCAATACCGTTCCGTATGATCAGGAAGAACTCCGAGTTCATCGAATGCCAAAAAGGCCTTTCAGCTCCCGGGTCGATAACCGGCTCACGCCCTGCGCGCCCTCTTCACTGAGCGCCGCATTGACCAGGGCCCGCTTTTTCTCCTGCAGTGCCTGAATGCGGTCTTCAACGGTCCCCGCGATCAAGACCCGATGCACCGTCACGGGGCGCCTCTGGCCGATCCTGTGGGCGCGGTCGACGGCCTGGTCCTCCACGAACGGATTCCAGAATGGCTCGAGGATGATGACCTGCGTCGCTGCCGTGAGGTTCAGGCCAGCGTTGCCCGCCATCAGGCTGACCAGCATGACCTCGACCTCGGGCTTCTCCATGAAGGCCCTTACGGCAGAGTCTCTGTCGCCGGGGTGCATACTGCCGTCATAGCGCGTATACCGGAACCCCTGATCATGAATAGGGATCTCGAGCAAGTCGAGGAAAGACGTCCACAGGCTGAAGATAAGCGTCTTCTCCTTGGGGTTCTGCTTTTTGATCGACCACAGGAGTTCCATGGTCTTGTCGATCTTTGCGCTTGACACAAACTTCTTCCTAAGGTGTTCCAGGTATTTAGCTTTTGCAGCTGCATTTCGCGATGCTTCTCTTTTCAGGTCACCCAGGGACTTGAAGGCGTTGACTTTGCGCATGCCGCGCTTGCCCCTCTTCGCCATTTTTCTCGACTGTTCCGGTTCATCATCAATGTCTCTCTTGCGTTTACCCCGAGAAGGACCTGCCAGCGACATCATGTCACTGTCCGAGTCAGACGAGACTCTAGAACGGTCCTCTTTAGTCTTCATGTCGTGGCCCTTCGCCTTGGGTTTGTTTTCAAAGACTCGTCGCCGAATCTCCTCCAAAGACGGGAAAGAATCATCAGAATCATCCCCAGATTCTCCTTCGCTCATTCCATCCTGATTGGTAGCTTCTGGGTTATTATCTTCGCGTAAGGTCTCGAAAGAATCGCCGGAGGCTAACCCTTTCACTGGGCTTATATGCGAGGCGGCGCAGCTTTGGTGTCCTTCGCCTTCTGCCACCAACTCCTTTGTTTCTTCGCCCTCGGAGTCGCCATATACAACGAAATCCTTCAGATTTCCCCGTTCATCAGCGTCATCCCCAGGCTCGTCCGGGTCCTCTTTCTTATGAAAGTCACCATCGGCATCAGAGCTGACTCCGGACCCGGACCTGCTGCTGCCATGAGCTTCGACGAAGAAATTATAGCAAAGCACCCGCTCAGGGTGTATTGTTGAAGTACAGGGATTTTGGGGGCAGAGATACTCTGCTATCTCTTCGTGATTAGGGACTAAGGTCTTGAGCTCCATCATGCTAGTGAAACAGGGGCCGCAAATATGATGGCCACAGGGATAGAGGATCAATGGATTCTCCGTTTTCGAATCGCAGAGAGGGCACTGGAATTCCCTTTGCATGGTAACCCTTTCAATGACCCGATCATCCAGTTGCAGGGCAAGTTCCACCATTTCCTCGGCAGTAAGTTGTGCCCCATCAGGTACACCGTAGTCCTTGATCAGATGGGGATGGCAGCATGCTTGGCGCAGGCGGAGCAGCAACACTAGGATGTAAGCGTAGTTTTTTCCCACCGTGCCAACCTCGAGGTACTTGTTGAATTGTAGCTGCTGCTTACTCTCAAGCGCATTGTAGAATGCCCGTTGGTCCTCGTCAAATACGGCCTCGACTTTTTCCACGGAACGTTCTGGTAATTGGAGGATCTGCTTGCCGTCAAGGGTACTGTTTTTCGTTCGTCGCAGAGTTATGCTCCTGAATAGTGCCTGGAGCTTTATCATAGCAACACTACGTTCATCTTCATCCCAAGCCCGAAGAGGCTTCTGGATGTCCTCCTTGAACCGCTCCCAGTTATTATAAGGGGGGATTCGAAGAAAGCGGATCAAGGAATATATTTCCGCGGTGTTGTTCATGAATGGCGTACCCGTCATACACAACCTGAACGTCGCTTTCAGCCTGCATACAGCCAGCGAGCGGACAGATCGACGGTTCTTGATGTTATGGGCTTCATCCAGAATGATACGGTGAAACATGGCATCGTCACCTAAGAGTATGAGGCCGTTCGTAGACTTTTGCTTAAGTATAGTCTTGTACTCGGAGGCGATCTTCCCGTATGTCGTCAAGACAACGTCGTAGGAGAGGAGGTTCGCCACCGTCATTGAACGTTTCACAGGCCCATGGAAGATCAATGTCTTCAGCTTGTGAGCGGGTTTCACCTTTGTCTCAATTTCCCGTTTCCATTGTCTTAGCAAGGCAAGCGGTGCAACAATAAGAGTTGTCTTACGGGCGCGATCTCTGGATGGACGAGCCAGAATGAGCGCCAGAGCTTGAACGGTTTTACCAAGACCCATAGTATCTAGACAGCCGAGGCACGTCAGTTATGGCATAAGATGATCCCTTGCTTCCAAGTCAACGCACCTGCAAGAAGTCCCCCCCTTTTATGGCTGTCTTGTTCCTGTTGTATCATCCAAGTCAGGCAGACTTTCTGATGCTCCATCAGCGCACACGACATCGCCCGAGGCGTCTCTTTCCGGTGTGCCGAAGGGATATCAATGTCCGGCAGGGATAGAAGCCTCTGTATATCTTCTTCTTCTTTCACATCTCGCATGTCCCGTACATGGTGTGACCCGACGAAACCGTCCCGGGAATCGGCCCCCTCTTCGTCGCTACCGTATACGGTATCCTCCTTCTCATCATCACTGTAAAGATCTAACCAATCGGAAGATGTTAAGGGTGGTCTCGGTAGGTTGCGAAACTGGGACAAGAGTGACTCGGGCATACGTGGTGATGCTGCTAGGGATGAACGCTCGGCTTTGGGCTCGTGAGAAGGGGCATTCGGTGGTTGCTCTTCTTTTATCTGCGGTCGCGCTCTCTCGGAGTTCTCCTTCTTGTGGAGTACAGTCTGGGGTTGCCCTCCAGCATGATGTTGGCTGCTGGTTGCTGGTGCTCTATGTTTATCACGGTTTTCCTTGTGCTCCTCATGCTCATCGAAATCGACGAGATCAATGACGGGCACGTTCTCTAAATCCAAATCGAGCTGCGGGCATTCCGACTTGGAATGGCGTCGATTTAGAGCAGTAGCAGTCGATGAGGATAAAGGCAGCGACATTGTGTCTTATGAGCGATGAACTACCTCCACTATGAAGGCCCATCCATATGCATAAGGGGAGCTTGGAGGTTGCACCGGAAACTAGTGATAGATGGAGCTTACCGTGTCGTTGCGGGTTCTGCGGGTACTGTAGAGCTCTCTGCACGATAGTGGATAGCTTTGGTTATATAAGCATCTACTAGTGGTGCCTAGGCCACAAGGAGGGGGGTGGAAGTGCTGTAACTTAATATTACGTATTAGGGGTATGTGTAATATCCACGACCAAGCATTCTCCAACAATTCTAACCTGTTATAGTTATGCATCCAAAGGGGATGGATCGGATACCCGGTCATGCCGGTATACCGAGGCCCTAAACCGCCACTAGAGGAATACCTGACAGGGATATTGATATTCGACCTGACACCCGGTATCGGACATTGCAGGGCTGGACGTCAAAGTCCGTAAAACCCCTGGCTAGAAGCGCTCGTGCGGGCTTCTACTTCCTGCACAGGTCGCAGGGGGGTATATTGAGTTAGTTGCCTCCACCGCCGCACACGATTCCCTAAACAGCTAGTATGTACACTCCCATACATTTTGCATGCAAAAATACCTCCATCAATTTCTTTGTTTTTCAAAACATCGCTTTATCCTACCCATTATAACAACGCCTACTGTCACGGCAGCCGGACTTCTAGATAGGCAAGGCTAATCCAATTCCTAAGGCTATGGATAAAATAACAAGCTGAAGAACCTGGAAACAGGTATGGGAAAGACGCCCTCAATATACACATACAAATTGTATGATCCATGGGAGACGCGCTAAGATTCCCTAGCTCCAACCTAATCCTAGCCTGTAGCTTCGGCTCAACGCCGTAACACCTACGTGACGAAGAAATCTTTGGGAACGGCGAGGAAAGCAGAAGGCGTTATGTTCTATATGTGCAAGCTGAGATTTAATATTTATTAGGATAATTCGTAAATGGCTTTAAAAGCGTTGAAATCGCATTAAGTATCATGAAATAATATCGTAGCCGTATAGGAAATAGTGCACGGGTAGAGGTAACTAAATATACCCCTGCGACTCGTATTCCCGCACTGTCAGAACTCACTCTCTTCGTTTGGAAATCGCATAGAGGGAATATCACTTATCAGGACCCCTATGCAAGACGAGGAGCTAACACTCGATCAAACTTGGAAGTCTGGATTTTATCATTTGGATGCCAAAGTCCCGAAATTGTGAACGATGGCCCATCGTCAATTTGTCAGTCTTCCAAGATACACCCCGCGTGATACCCTAGTTCATAGAGCCCCCTCAGGTTCCCTTGCTCCAGCCACCTAGGGAACTGCTCAATCAAGCACGGCCACCGTATATCGGGACTCGCAGGACGCCTCTTTATGTGTCAGGGGAAATGGTGAAGTACAGAGTGAAAAGCAGAGGAAGCAGCCCAGCTGGTAGTTCGTAGTATAGGGTAGTGAATAGATGACCATTAATGCCTGCCTTCCTTCTAATTACTCGGGGCGAAACGCCCTATATATACAGAAACCAGACCCTCGCTGGCGGGGCACTGGGCCCCGGAAAGGGGGTCACACCTTGGCACCTGACACTATGTCAGCAACTAAGAACGCGGTGCAAGACCTAGGTTTAGGGTAAATTGTGCCAACTATGTCTGACCGTGTTTCCGAAGACTGCTACCTCATAATTATCCTTATCTCCTATCAAAGGCTAAATCGCTGCCATGTAAAACCGGCGAAGAGGTAAAGTTCTCCCCAAGGTTTATTCTTCATACTAGCTTGTATGATATGCGTATCTGGAGGCCGGCCCAGCCCATATAGTAGTTGCTTCAGTAACAACCGATCAAGATGGTGAATCCGCCTATTGGGACCCCTTCGGAACCTCCGACGCCCAATGACAGCCCTCAGGAGCAACGAACTGATCATGGTACTCAAGCTATAAACCAAATGGTCAGCGGCCTGATTTCGACAACGTTCAAGAGAGTGAAGAGGCTACTTACACCGTCCTTGGGCTCCAGATAGAGAACGGGAATGCAGTGCAAGCCGTTGGCGAAGTTCACGTTTCGGCAGGTCCCCATTCTGATGGCTGAAGCGACGCAGTCGTGCATCGCATCGCGCGGCTCCCACCATCCCCACCAGTCGAAGCGAATGTTGATGCCGTCGTGGTACTCGACCTTCTTGGTCCAACCATTGATGATGTAGACTCCGAGATCGGGGTCGGTGGGGGCTCTTGTCACACTTACTAGGGAGCAGCTGCACAGCTCTTGAGAGGGTTGATTGATGATAACTAGGAAGCTAGGAAGCGGTGAGCCCACTTGGTGGTGTGATCTACTGATATAGGGCTTCGGAGAGGATCAACGTTGTTCCGAGTGATCCCTATAGCCTTGGGGGGGCCCTTTTCTGCGACAGCTCTGCTGTCGGGGGCGTTGTAGTTGCATTGAAAGAAGGGACGGGACCAGCCGCAGTGGTAGTCGATAGCCTGGTGGATCGTCTCGCACCAGTCGTCCGGGTTCACGCCGGTGCCGGTCAATCTCCTATCAGCACGCCATTAGTATGCATTCACCTAATTCGGACATGCTGTAATCGTTTGGAGTGGTCTGGCTGGGGAGGGATGGTCGCCACTCACACATGGTAGCGGAGAATGTTGTTCCGACCAGCGTCCTTCAGGTCGCACCACTCGGTACACTCGACCATGGTGGAGGGCATCCACACCTCTGCGACGTCACATCCGCGCATGTTCTGCACCCGTAGCTCCAAGTCGGCACGCATCTGGTCAAGTGTAGCGTTGCCGATTGGGGTGGAGCCGGTACTGTTGTACGGTCCGGTGCCATTTGAGACTGAATCCGGCGCAGCCGTTATAAGCTGCAGCACGAAGGCGAAGAAGATCGAGAAAGAAATTGAGAAAGAAATCATGATAGACGGCGATCTTGTTGACAAGCAAAAGAGAAGGTTCATTGAGCGGCCTCTGCCGGGGCATGAAAATATGAATCGGTTTGGCTAAGATGCGATAGTGGTGACGGTGATGGTGAGTCAGTGATGATGGTGCATGTTCGGCAGAGAAAGTGCACACTCATATATTAGATAAGGGAAGGTGTGAATATAGGTAAGGAAGTGTCTGCCCGTAATAAACTTTCTGATATCATCGTCCACTCGCTCTGGAGAAGACGTAATACCTCGTTCCACGGGAACGGATAGATGACCAAAATAGGGTTTACAGGTGTATAGTCCTAATTCTGAATCCACGATAGAATAATAGGCAAAGCTGGCTTGGTACTAAATGGGTATAACCGTGGGTCCCTATATATTGCTACGTATCCAACCTATTTGTAATACACATAGTTCCCAAAGTATAGCTGCATGTTCCAGGCACGTAACATGTGGTAATAGTACGTCCCGCATCCCGAGCTGTATTGTTCTGGATAATATCGTCCTGGATGGAGAGTCATGTTCTGGACGAGCGATCCATTGTTCATTTTGGTGTGCTGGCGGTTTAGCTAATTGATAATGTTTGGTCAAAGCAGCCTGTCCATTCAATACCATCCTTCCTTTAACACGTATAACCTAGCACTTCTTAGCGAAACATTCAAATACAGGGCTAGAAATTCTCCTAGAAATTATATTAAGATACCACTATGATCCGCCGTACCCTGTGTGTAACAATAATTAAGGGTTTGATGTGAAGCATCAAAGACGGTACCAAAGTTGCGTCTAATAAGCCCATGGCCGCGAATATATTCTAATCGTTAACTTACTATTCATTTTTTGAACAATCAACCAGATCTCCTGCGCTGGCGTGAACCTGAGCGTAGCAAGCTCGCCTGCCGTCTCTTGCTGCGGCGGGACTGCCAGTCGTAGAGTCTCGCTAACTCGAAATCCCATAAGGCGGCAATTTCCGGACCCATACTGAAAGGTTGCTTGATTGGAATCCTTCCAGGCTCTAGAAATGGCACACCTCCTATATGGTTGTATGGACGCGGCAAAGAGCCTGGAGGTAGCTCATGACGGCCTCTAACTACCCTTGTCACCGGCGTACGACACTTGGCATTAAACGTACGGTTAGGTTAGACACGCCATATCTCCGTCATGCCTTCATACCGGCTAGTAACTGTTATGCCGGCCCTTTCAGCGGCGGTTAGAGTCATGAGGGCCTCCACATATCCCACTTTGTAGGAAAGGAAAGTTCATAATAGGACCCTTCGGGCTGGTGATCCATGTTTCGATGGCAAAGCCCGGATGAGCAGGGCAAGATATTCCGAGACGTAACTTTATCTATAAATATTATTGTAAAACAGCAACGAGTAGACGGTTCTTTAGTTATAAATAGCTATAAAACCTAGATTTGTTTTATATTTGTAAGGTGTACTCCGGCCCCCCAGGGAGGCTTGGGATTTTTACATGAGGATTAAAAGTAATAGTAATAGTAATAGAGACAATAATAATATAATAGCCCAGAAAGTGCGTTTCAATATTTGCATTGAATATTTAACCCTTACATAAGAAATACAGGTAGGTTACGTAGGATTTATAACGGGGAAATGCGATACGAGTGCTAGACACCCCCGTAGTCACTGGACCATGTAACCTCGTCGACTGTCTTCCGGAATAATCCAACATGCCTCCGTAAAACCCTACATGGGCTAAGTTCGGCCATTCATCCTCTGGGGGTGGCAGATCCCGGACTATTCAATGCTTGCGTCTCTCAGTTGGTGCTCCTTTATCCAGTGCGGACTATGTCGGCACCGTCTACTCAAATTCACATGTACTTCATCCCGCGTCAGATCAGATGATGTAACTGAAGAAACCCCCCTTTGCTGGACCAGACCCGGCTAACTCGAGACGGTCCTAGCCTTGTCCGCAGCTCGAGGGTCACACTACTTGTATGGAGCAAATAGGTGGGGATCCAGAAGAATTCGACGTGCCCTTCCACGCTGCTAACTGTGGCGAGTTGGCCTGTTCCAGGGGCTTGATACAGTAGAGCTATTGGCTAGCCAAGTGAGTTTCAAATCTGGTTCAAAGCCCGAATTGTGGACTTATAAGTAGTAGCTGGTTATGCTCCGTCATCTTCGTATCTATCTTGGTATCGCTGAAATTGTTGTGCCTAGAGGGAGCGTTAGTGGGATGCATCTGTAGCTTGAAGGAGCCTGGCGGTTCAGAACGGCGCCACAACGACTGACTACTCAGTTGGTGGCCTACGTAAACAGTTAACAAAGTCAAGGTTATTAATTAAGAGGCGTGGCGGAGAATCGCTGTCATAGACACAAACTGGTGAGGGTCAGAGTCCGACAGGCTTATGGAATCGGGGGTTGTCTCGCTGAGAGGAGCGTCACCAATGTCATATCCAGCTTCGATATGCAGAGCCTTTATTTGCATCACAGGATTTTGTTGGGGGCATTTTAAAGGTATATCCCATCTGTTTACCGGTGCTTTTGCTTCATAGTGGAGGTGGTATATGGACTAGAGGGCGCCGTTACCTGGAGTATCCGACCGATCTGATAACGGCCAAGACCTCATTGTGGTAGTAGTAAGAAGTCTAGGCATCTCAGCACCGCCTTATCAGATCCTGCGGCAGGAGCCTACCGCTCAAGCAAGGTACTTCTAAGCACGGCACATCTCATTTAGGCCTTCAATGTAGGACAGGTTTCCTGGCGTGGTTGTCCGTGGATCGGCCCGGTAGGCGCCACTGTAATTATTCTCAGCGCGGGAGTCTACTGATGAAGATATAGAGATAGATGAGCCAGTTCCAACGGTATGAACTAGACTAGTACTAGCTCAACCGGCCACCCGGTGCCGTCCTAGCCACTACTGCACGTAACTGCAAAGGTTGTCTATTTTATCCAAATCCAGGCCCATGGTGGCCGAAAGGGTTCCGTTGGTCTAGTCGGCGCCAATGCCAGACACCGGATTAAAGATTGTTTAGCCGGCCCCGGCTAACCACTGACTAAAGTTTTGGTATTAATATCCGTTATCCTCGTGAATCAGACGTCGGGCGTCGTCCACCTACATTATAACGGACTCCGCAGTCGGGCTCCCAACTTCGGAGGCGGAGGTCTGGTTTCGTATCCGTCCTTAATGTGACGTTCAACTTTAATAGAGGTCGTGTGTCACATTCTGGTAACTCGGTGTGAGAGTGAAGATTCTTGGTAGTTATATGATTTTCTAACTTTATATCATCCCCCCTGGGCAATAACATTGACTTTTGGACGCTACAATCTTCATAGACTGGAAACCTATTTGTAAAACAATACAGATATGACTCGAAGTTCGTTTCTCATTATTAAATACCATTGCCACACCACCTGCAACAACGGCCCGTGCTATTTTTTAGCAGGCAGATTCAGTGTCAAACGCCCGTTCCAACCTTAGTATATGCACACATTCCCCACGGCCAATCCCAAGTGCATCTCGGTAAAGTTGGAAGGTCAAGGTTTCGCCATCTGAAAGTTTCTTGACCAAATATGAACAAGTCATCAATACCCCTAGAGAGGATCTTGTTGGATTACGGGGTATGACGACCCACACCACTTGGTATATAAGATGTGTAGCTTCCCCAAGCCTGAAGGCTGGTTACCGAGCATGGAATCTAACAGGTATGCAACCTATCTTTGACAGATCTATCCCACCGCGGCTCAACTCTATTCCTATTGACTCTCTTCCACTAATTATAACACTTACCAGGGGGTAGCAAGCTTCCCAAACGCCTGCCGTTACGGTATATCGACTTTAACTATTCTACTCCAACACCAACGCGGACCTCGACGACAACAATAACAACAACAGCAACATGCTCCTCTCCGCATCTCTAATAGCCGGACTCGTCCTCGCGGCCAGGGTCATAGGAGGAGTCGCCGAGCTCGACCGGGACCACAACGCCACCCCCGAAGACCCAGACGGCGACCCCGACGTACCGAACTGCAAGCTAGACGAGTGGTGGGCGGCGCACGCGCAGACGGGGTGCACGTACCGGCACCTGAACGGGCACGGGGTGGAGGAGACGAAGCAGATGGCGGCGCGGTGGGGCGCCTCGGGCAGGAAGGTACCCTTCGCCAGCTGGCACATCTGGACGGCGAGCAACGTGAGCCTGTGGATCTGCAACTGCAAGAAGAAGATGGTGAAGTCGTCGGCGCAGGGGGTTGCGCTCGAGGAGCTCGAGAACGTGCTGCAGCTCCTCCGCATCATCTGCGGCGGGCCCCAGCCGAGCGGCTGGGTCTGGGTGAGCAGCTGGGCGAAGAGCTTCGCCATCGACCACTCCGCCCTCTGGGATGGCACATATCCCAAACACCGCTGCCCGAAAAATTGCGTGAGGCCTTGGGGGCATTCGGATAGCTAAGGTAGCTGCGTTCCCCCGGTCGGTCGGTCGCTAGCATCGTCGTTTGCTTAGTGTTTGCAAATGGCTACCCGTAGTTACCCACTTACTACCTATAACCGTAAGTGGTTAACCGTAAGTAATTTTACTTATTAATATAACAATTACGGTTAATTACTTACAAATCAGGTTAGTAATAAATATTTATTAATAATTTTTAGGATATGTGTGGTGGCTAAAGGAATTGGGTGTAGGGGGTCCCTAGGGCAACGGAGGGGTGGGCGCGACAGACCCACTATTTGCATATATGTAGCCCAGTCCTAGCTACTCCCACACCTTCCCACCCACAGGAAACCCACAAGGGAACAACCTCAATCAGAACAACAGCAATATCCCGAATTGCAACCCGTTTCATAACAATAATAATTATAATTTTAATAATATATTATTAACAAAGTATATTTTTACGAATATATCGTTTTACGTTATAAAGTATATACATATGCTTCTTTACGATTCGCAAACTATGTTACTCTTCTCTAATAGTACGTAAAAGCGATCACATGTAGGCTGTTAACCCCTTTTGCTTGCCAAATTTACAGTTAATCGGCGCAATGAAACGGTACGGCCGGCCGCCCCACGTTTCCCAAGGCCCCGGTAACCGACTATTACCAATATATAGCTAGATGCATCCTTTGCAAGCCTTCAAAAGTATTTTTCAGCAGGTCTATTGCTTGTTATCAGCATAGTTTTAGTCATAACGGTTACGCAACCCTTTATGTAGTACCGTGGACTTCGAAATGGTCTAGAACAAGAAGAGACATGGCTGATCCCTAGGGAAGATATGCTATGAAAGTATGCCGGTATGCTGGGAAGAAATCAAATTCGCTGATGCTGACGCCTAGTCCTTGCAAAGAGTCCCTGCCAATTTATGTACAAGTCAGCGGCCTCGGGGCGCCAGGAAAAGTTCGAGATATCGCAGCAGGCAGACCCATCGCCACCACGCAATGACCATCACCTCTTTTTTCCACCGACCTTGAAAGAGCCCTCGAACCCGGCTCTGCCATTGGTCTTCTTAGCGCCGCCCTTCTTCTTGCCCGCTTTCTTCATCAGCTTTTCCTCTCGTCTCTTCTTGATGTTCTCCTCGCGCTTCTTCTGTTTCTCCTTCATGGCTTTGGCTACGCCATCGCTCCTCTCCTTCCACTCCTTTGTGCTCTTCTTCTTTAGCTGGTCCTTCCGTTTCACGGCCTTCTTCAGCAGCTTCTCGTCGTCTCTGATCTTCTCGCCCTCTGCCCTCTTCCTGGCTGTGAGCCAGACCTCTTTGTCTTCGATGTCCTTCCGCTTCTCTTCATCCATCTCCTGGAGGCGCTTCTTTTGGTTTTCTAACTTCTGCAGGGCCGTCTTTGGGTCAGAGGGACCCTTCTTCTTGCCTTTGTTAAGGACATGCGTGAGGTCATGGGAGAGTTGTGCCCCGTCACCGAAACCAACGCGACCAAAGGCGAAGTTGGTGTCAGCGTCAATCGCGGGGCTAAGGATGCCGCCAGGTGAGTTACGAGCGGATGCGAGAGCCTCTTCTCGAAGCCTGTCTGCTTCCGCTTTCTGTTGCCTCCTAACCTCTTTCTTGTGTGCCTTTCTTTCCGCCTCTTTCTGTCGGCGAGCCTCGATCAGTTCCTGGCGCGTGCGAATGGGCTTTCCGTCACGGTCAGCTTTCCTCGCGTCCCGAAGAGCCTGGATCTTGGCTGCGAGACGCGCACGGAGGGCTTCAGTGTCTTGTGGGATCTTGATGTGCTTAGGCTTTTCGGAGGAGGCGACGGTGGACGAGACAGAGGTAGTCGTGCTGGGGGCTTGGCCGGTAGAGTCGGCCGGCGTTCCGTTGGGGTCAAATACTGGAGATTGTGGCTCGGACGGTGACACAGAAGCATCCTCAGCCTTCTCGTCACTTTCGGCGGTAGTGATACCAGAGACATCGACATCCCGCATGTCGGAATTTTGAACGGGTTCCGGCTCATTCTTTTCGATGGACTGGTTCGGTTTTGCGCTGCTGTTGGACACAGGACCATCGACGGCGCTTTCCGAGTTCGTCCGGGCCCCTCTCGTTCCTAGTTTGATCTTGTTTACACCCTTGATAGTCTGCCTTTCGAAAGCGGCCTCTTCTTCCCTCAGCATTTGTCGCTCTGCTTTTCGCTCTTTCCTGGCTTGCTTCTTCTCCTCTCTTCGCCTCTCCTTCTCGCTGATCTCCTGGGCTTCAGTGCCGACCGTCTTCTGCTTCTTCGGGGTGTCCTTCTGGGCCCTGCTTTTCATGCCTTGACGGGGCTTTTCAGCTTCGACACCTTCGACGTCTGACCAGTCATCTTCGTCTCCGTCTTGCATCTGGTCGCGTTTTCGCTTCTTGCGTGCCTGTTCGTCCATAACCTCCTTGACGCTTCTATTTAATTCACTGTCCGGGTCGAGCTTTTTGCGGCGTGCAGCGGCTGCCTCTGCTTTGGTTTGCTTCTTCCTTTGCCATTGATCCTACCATGGCAATACTGGTAAGCGAACTATAGGGATAGCGACCGCAGAATGGACGGGCCGAGACAGATAAGGTGACATACACTGGTGTCCTCCCCATAGTACATCTTGGCTGGTATGAGAGACAGTAAGCCGTCGAAAGCTTTGGCATGGTCGCGCAGACGTTCCTGTGCCACCCCTCAATGTTAGATCAGACGTCCATGACAACAGCAGCAAACAGCCCAAGGCAAAAGCGCAACAGGCAGTCGAACTGGGCGAGGGCGGGGGTTGACAGGCCGCAACGAACCTGCAAAGAGGAATCCGCCATGTTTGATTGAGACTTTGAGAAATGGCTCGGGAATTGTAGAGAATAGCAGCGGGACAGATAACCCGGTATTCAAGGTTAATAATCGCTTCGAGGCCGTAATGATAAGGGACTTTGCCTTGTCTGTATCTGATGTCTTGTCTGGTGCTGGTCGTGGGGCTGGAGGAGGCTGGAGCGGGATGTTTGGCAAAAAAGTTTAGAATGGTGTAGGCGGTCGCCATCAGCATTTCACTTTGGAGTGGGTACGTACCTTTGGCTCATCTCTGTCATATCAGTTGGTGGGGTGGCATGGGTGGTAAGAACCAATTTTTGAATTTTTCCCAAGTGCGGAGCGCATCGAGCGAATCGCCTATCAGGAAATCTTGGCATATCCGCTATCATTTATCTTATCTTATCTGCCGATCCTCTCATGGTCCGTGCTTGCGGGCCAACCTGGGATTTACCACGGCCCACCACTCCTGGTGTGTCTACTGTAACTCTCTAGTCCCTGGAAAGTTCACTATCAAGGCAATCATACCTAGATAATTTAGGTATTCAAGAAAGGTACGAAGTGGATATAGTCCCTGCACTGTGCTGCATGGTGTATATGGGCATGCCCACGTCGTGAGACATTGCGTCAACAACGTGGACATACATAAAGACTCTGCATTCGAGGGTGCCAGCAACCACAGAGAGGGTTCTAGTTCTCATGCCAAAAGAGGGAACCTGCAGGAGATTGAGGATTCAACCGATACAAAATGATTCCGGATTGTCCAGTGATTAATATTACCCTAGGCTTGCAGGATACACCTGTGTCTTAACTCAGGTCCGAAGCGGAGAGCCTCCATAATTCGTTTACATTGTCGAATCGATGTTCTTTTAACACACCCCGCCCCATGAACCCCGCAAATCATGTAGAGATATGAGGCCTAGATGGCGACTACTCGTGTGAAGCCGAGCTTGCTTTCCAACACTCCAATGGAGAGTCCACCTGGTATTGCCCAATGCGACGCTTTATGAGGCCCTGATATTACAGACTGAAGCACTCGCAACTGAAGAATATATTATCAGGCTGATCTCTAAAGCGTCCTAGCGAACATAACGCAGGTAATGATGCCTCTTTAAATACATATAAGTACAGCTGTAGTTGTAAGAACGCGATACCGAAGGTGGCTTTTAAGTATTTTAACTAGGGGCTGGTCAATTTTGGCAAACCCAAGCTATTGATCAGCTACAGATCCTAGGTTTTCACATGCTTGTGGAATTGGACGCGCCTTCGACTTCCCCTATGTGTTGAGATAGGGGGACAAGTATGGTTTGTACTGGGCAGACCATTTCAATGAAGAGCTCAATCTTTCTCAGTTTCTCGTGGGAACAAATGCCTTAAAGTTGCAACATAAAATAAAATCCAAGACGAATGCTGTCATGATGTTGTAACAGACGGCAGGTTGTCGGGAGATGATATGGACACCCCCTTTTGGGTCCCAACGATCCACCAGCAAACACTTTTACGTGTGTATATCTAAGGGGCTTCGCCCCGGAATAATTAGGAAGGAAACAGTTAATGGTTATCTACCTGCTGCCCATATTGCTAATGGCCTTTTTTTCGGCTGTTTTCTTCTGTCCCTTGCTTTATTCTGCACCATTTCCCTTGACACAGGTCTTCTCTGTATCCATTATAATTACAAAGCAGATTCCACCCAGGCTATAAAGCCAACCTGAGCCCTGGATATAACAGGTGTTTCCGCGGCTGACCTTGGTGGGAATAAGACGGCGATTCTTATTTACAGTCGAGCGACGCACACTTCTCCGGTTTTGAGTTGCTCTGCTACCACAGCGATGATGTCTCGTATCGCTTCTCTGCACACCTACATCGCCATCCGCCCGGGAGCCTGCCTTAACTTTACCGACAATAACTTCTGTCACAGAAGAAATTGAGGCTATATTGGCAGCTCTGACTCTAAGGAGGGAAGAACACTCCATGCCACCTGGGCTGATCGAAGCCCCCTTTATAGGTTCTGATGGAGCCCACAAGGGATCCTAGAGCCCATTAGACCCCCGTTTTTCTATGACAACTTCTTATCAACCCCCTTGAATGCTAGACTTGCCAGCACTTGGCTAAGCCATCGGTGATCCCTTCCAATCGAAATAGACGGACTCGGTACTTCGGACGATTCACGGGCTCGCTGCTTATTCAGAAGTCATAGTTGGAGCAATAATAAAAAGGAGAAGGCGACCAGGACGGAAGTGGAAACAGGAGCGGCAACCAACCTCCGGGAGCGCGGACTGGAGCATAACAGTAAAATGACAACCATTTTGAAAGGACCCCCCATATGTCTAAACCGATCATCTTGGGTGGTAGAGCATTCAATTTTTTTCGCCATATGTCCTACCCCTTAAGTCAGGGATCTCCTTCTGGCGGAGGCACTGGGAGGAGTTGTATACTGTTCACAGCGCATGGGACCAGCCGGATCTCCAATAGAGCAGTCGTACTGCGCTGTCTGGCAGTTTAGGGTTTGCAATGGGTACCCAATGGGTACCCACGGACTACCCACGACCGTGGGTACCCACCCGTGGGTGGCGTGGGTGGCGTGGGTAATTTTTAAGTACTTAACCACCAATACGTACTTACAAATAATGATTTTTCGACCGCGTACTAATCGACGTACTAATCGGCGAAAAACGTTAATATTAAAATATCTTATTTAATATCAAATAAATATAATATTATATTAAAGGAAATATTAAATCCGACCGTATAAAAATTATATAAATTTAATGGGTAAAAATAAATGTTAGTATCTAAGTACTACCCACGATTACCCATTCGTGGGTAATAATTTCTTGTCGTGGGTAGCTCGTGGGTGGAAAATTTTAGCGTGGGTGGGTGGGTAGTGCAAACCCTATGGCAGTTTAACGCTGTAGGGAAAATGCGAAGATTAAGCCTGCCGACGAGTTTCGCGGGCCCCATCCTGAAGCCCCAAGTGAACAGGAGAAAGCTTAGACGCTTTGAAAGCAGCTTTCGCAGAACTGCAGGGCAGGCGGCAGATATTTTCGTAGTAGAATCAGAGTTATACGGCAGGCTGAAAACGGTGTAATACAATCATTCAAGAACTGTCCGAGTTGCTTTCCATCATCATACTTCTGCCGCGGCGGGGATGACATCTCTTATATAGCTTACACCACGTCCGAGGACGACTTGTGAAAGCGGACGCGTCTTTGCTATGAAACAAGTGATCCCTTACTGGCTCTCAATTCAATACCCGCGAGTGATGGATAGCCACTGGTACAGGGTTATTTGGACCCTAATTGGTCAAATTCCTCGCCATTCGGATATGATCATATACGGAATAACTAAAACACGCAACCCAACAGGAAGATTCGTGAAGCCAAGAAGACGGCCGATTTATATTGATGCCGATGTTGACGCTGCTCCAACATTCTCGGACAAAGTGGCGCCGGCGGCTCGGGCCTGGACTCCAGATACGCGATGGTGGATTAGATCCACACAGGGGCCATCTGGTCCACCCCTGCCGTAGTGGGTCTGGAGTAATATGTTAACATGGGTATGGTACTGTTCGCTAAAGCTATATCCGAATAATACCACTCCCCCCCGGGCAGCCAAGGCAAGGAAAGCCGTTCCCAAGCAATTACTTGGGCTATCGTGCCCCTACATATTCAGGGATTATTGCAGTTAGTGGCATACAAGCCCCACATATCTAGGAAGTCTCTGGTTTGATTGGCCGATGTATTAGAGCAAGTCGCGACGCACTAAAATCATTAGATAAGATACCTAAGACAGCACCATGCTGACCTCGATAAAGGTCATCACGTGACAGAAATCCTACGAATGCTTAATCCCTGATCATCCACGCTCGGACCAGAAATTACAGGGCAGATACCAAGCTTATGTATTACTTCTTAATAAACTGTATGGTGAATACACATAGTAGGCATAACCCGATCGTACCTTACTATGAGACCCTGACATCACACACTGAAGCATATACGGCTGAAGGAAAGGAATTTATCAGGTTGACCTCTAGAAGGTCCTAACTAGAAAGTGAGGGTAGCGAACCCTCCTTAAATACATACAAAAATAGTCATAGCTAAGAAGGTACTATACCCGTAATGCCTAAATTAACCCTTATAAGTTGTTAATTAGCTGAATTTAAAAGTTATCTGGATCTAATATACCTTTTTAGCTATTAGGAATTAACAGCTGAAGCTTTTACGATATTGATTAATTGCCTAAAAAGGAAATATAATGGTAATTAATAACAGAAATACGTAAAAGGAAAAAAAAGGAATCTAGGCAGCCCGAGTAACTTCCCTAGGGAAGTTATTTAAAATGCCCCAGTTTTTAATTAAATTCGAACTTATATTTTCAAGTATTAGGACTTAACGTTATATTACTAGATTATAGAAGTTTTATTAGAAAGTTTCCTTATTAATTTTACCTTTAAGGTTATTTAAGGATAAAAATGGAAAATATAATAGAACTAAATATTTAAAAGGAAACGGGGGTAATAGCCCCTAGTTCCTGGGTAACAATAAGGATAAAACAACATTTTCCTAAGTTTTTTTAAGTTTTAAAATAACGTTTTAAAGGTTTAACAACCGAACGAATTTCTAATGCTGTTATAAACCAAATAACTTAGTAAATTTATCCGTTATTATTACTTTAATTAACGTTTATTCGATTTTAATCTTCTTTATAACGTAAATTTCTCGAAACCAGTAATTATAAATATTAACGTATTTCAGCTTCGTAATTAGGCGTATTATTTCTTCGGTAACTAACCGTATCGTCTGCTTATTATTTATTTAAATAATTAGCCTTTTATTTAATTTTAAACCGATAACTTTAAAAAGCCTTTATATAAAAAGGGCTTCTTTAACGGTTTGCGATAAAGCTAATAGCTCGGTTTCCGTACTTAAGGTAATAACTATATTTTATTTATTCGTTCGCTAAACGATAAATTTTCCGAAAAATAATATTACGAAACCTTAAAAGTTTTTGCGGTCAGAGTTATTCGTAAAAAATACGTTATTCGCATATAATAATAATCGTACGTTAATATCCTTGTTACTACCGTATTATATAGCAAAATAACGCATATAATAGCTATAAAATAAAGCCTTATTAATAACGTTAAGGTAAATAAAACCTAAGTTCTTGTTATATCGTAACAGGTAAAAAATAGCTTTTGCTATATTTAGGCAAGTACTAATCGTTTTATACAGTAGGTTACCGACTTTTTCGAAATACAGCTTTTTCGACGCTACAGACGTTTCGCCTATATATTTCTTAAAATCCCTTTATTTAAGGATTTTAAAATAACGTTTCTTAAGTTTTAAAAGTTCGAATCGCAAATATATCTTTTCCTAGTAATTGTCCTATACCAGCTATAACTTCTTAGCCGGGCGGTTACGCAAAATACGTATCCTTAAAAACTACTATAACTCCTTAAGGTTGTTAATATAGAAACGTTACTTTAACTTCGCAAGGATTTTTTCCGTACGTATTATATCTCGAATTTTATATATCATGGTTATATCGTTAACGTAAAAGAATAACGTTAACTAATTATTAATTATAACGTATAAATCGTCCGGAACGGGTTTTAAACTTAGTTCCTTTATACCTGAAAATAGGTCTCGTTACTATAAAAGCAGTAATTATCTTAAGCCGTATAAGGCCTTTAAAAGCTTTAGGCAATAACCCGGACGTACGAATCTTTGTAAAAAACGTACGTATATTAGCTCGTCGATTACGCTATGCAAAAACGCGTTAATAATATTAAGCTAACGGAACTTAAGGTTAAATCGGACTACTATAACTATTAACATATAAAAGGACTTTTTTGTTAATATAAAAACGTATACGTTAAGGTTCCTACGGGGTTAAAAATTACCTCGGACAACTACTCTAACTTTAAACTTTTGAAATATCCCGTATTTATTAAATTTGTAAATAAATACCCATATTAACGGAAAAATAACGTTAAAACTTACGTTATTAATCGCGTTTTAAAATATAATAACTTTAACTAATTACTTTACCCGATATATTTAATTTCATTCCCGTTTTATAACTACTTTCCAATTTTTTACGTACTTATACTATATAGCCTTAAGTCAATTTCTAAGTAGGGGAAAAAGGTTATCCCTATAAAAACGGTTTAGCTTAATCGCCGCCGAAAATACAACGTTAAACGCAGTAAAATATATGTTACGTTTTTCGAATTTTAATTTGTAATTCGTATTAACCGAAAATAACTTTTTTTTTTTTCCGCTTCGTATTCCGGATTTAAAGATAACTGTTTAATTTAAAAAATTTAATTCGGTACGGCGTTACCGTAACTAAAAAGGACCTAGTAATATAATTTAAACTTTATCCGGCGTTAACGTATAAAATTATTAATAACCTGGGTTTTCGAAATTTAAAATAATTTCGGATATAAGTAAATAAAGCTATATAACTTTACGTTCCGAATTATCCGTTTTATTAAGGATATATTTAAGGTTTTTTTCGGGGTTGTTGTTAACCGCCGAATTAAAAAAATTTTCGTTTAAATACGAATTATAGGCTTTATTAGCTTCTACCCCTTTAACTTCCTATAAATCTTCTTAATTAAAAAAATCCGTAACTATTACGATTATATCGTATATAAATTCGTCTTCGGAAACGTTTTACGTTACCATATATCCCACCCCCCCAATAATACCTATATCTAAAAAATTACTACTAAAAACAACTCTCGAAATTCCTAAAAAGGTTATTATTTTAAATAAGATCAAAATGCTATCGATCTGGTCGTTTAATTCCGCAATTTCGAACGATAATTTCTGTTATTCGCTATAATATAATTTCGTCTCGTTAAAAATAACGTTTTTAACTATAATAACTCGTTATTACGAAAAAATCCATACCTAATATACGTTATTAACTACGTATCTAACGAAATAACCGATATACGCCCTAGGATCTATCTTCTTTAAACGCTCCGCTCCTTAACGGGCCGTTTCCGTAAATGCATAAACCTTTAATTCGAAAAGGATAACGTTCGAAACGTTTGCCTTTAAACCTTTTTCGGAAATAAATATCTTATCCTTTTTAACTATCCACTCGTTAAAAACCTGGATAAATATTTTCCAACCTAAGGCTTTAACAAATATACAGTTAGTAATATATATAACTGCTTTAATAGTTTTAAGCTATAAGTTAAAAAAAAAGTTACTATTAATAATTAAATAACGTATTTTCGTAATAATTACGCCCCCGGCGCATTTTTAAACGTTTACGGGCTTTTTAATATATAAAAATAAAGGCTTATAGGAAATCCCTATATCTATAAACTATTTTCGGAACTTTTTTCCGAAGGAAATTTCGTTATTAGATATAATTATCTTAATTTTAATATAGAACTATTTTTTAAAAAAAGCAATTGCGTTTATTAAAATAATAAAAACGTATTTTTTCTGTTTTAAGATATAGTTAATTCTAACCTTAATAACGGGGTAGATAATAATTAACGTTTTTATGTATCCGTTAAAAGCGTTACTAAATTCGAAAAAATTAACGCATATCATATTAAAAAATTTACGCTCTCTAATTTACGTTTTTCGCAAAACCTTCTTTCGTACCTTCGTAACAGCACAGTTTTAACAGTTAATCTTCAACGGTAACTAAATTTTCGTTCCGGTAACTATTTGCACCACCTTTTCAAAAACCTTTGGACTTAAATAAACTAATTTTCGGTACCATAACGTAACGTCTTCCTTTAAAAGTTTTAAGGGAAAACGAAAGTTATTTCCGTAAAGCTTTTTTTAATTAGTTAACTTCGGCGGAAAAAACTTTTAAACTAAGGGTTCCGTATCGACGTTTTCGTTTTTGCTTTCGAAAACAATTTTTTTCTCGAAATCGCTTTCGTTTTTTAGGATAGTAACTTTAAGTTTTTTAATTACTATAAAAGCTGTTAAAATAACAACATCGTTATCGTTATTTTTAGCTATTATTTTAATATAGTATATAACGGATTAACGTTCGATTTAATTAATTTTCGCCATTTTCGTTTTTAACGCCTTATAATATACAACGTTAATCTCGTAATTCCAATAAATTTTAACCTATTAAAAAAACCTATACGAAACTAAGTTAATATACATCTTAAGGATATATAGGTATCCCTTTAAAAAAAAAGTGTTAAACCTTCTTTCCGGGGTAATAAGCGAAATCTTTCGTATATTCTCACCCAAAATATCGAAATACTTTCCTCCGGCTAAAATCTTTCCTCCCACCTTAAAAAAGCTTATATCTACGAAATTAACCTTACGATTTCTAACGTAAAAATCCGAACAAATATCCAGGAACGTAAACCTTTTTAAGCTATATCCGGTAATAACGTTATTAACCTATAAATTCGTTAAAAATCCTACTACAAAAAACGTTAAAACAAATTAAAGAACTTATAATTTCTTTTCCTAGCTAACGTACTTAACGGCAATTTTCAAGCCTTTAATACCATTCGTAATACGTTTATCCACCTTTTTTTTAACTTCGGGGTTTTCGGTCCACCCGTTAAATTTAACTTTCGGGCAGATATATAAACATTCCTTAAAAATATAAACCATACCGCAAAAACATTTTCGGTTAAAATAACGGTTACCGTTTTAAATATTATTCCGATTATTATTTAAAACGTTCTAAAAAAATCCCGTCTAGTTAAAGGTTTTTCCGTTAAAAATAACATTAAACGTTTCCCGTAACATTTATTCGGCGGTAACGCCCTATGCTTTCCGGAACCTTATATAACTTCGGAATCGTTTTACAAACTTCTGTACGGTCGGTAACTTAAAAGGATCTTTACCCTTAAACATAACTTCCTTTACCGTAACCATTTAAGTAACAAAGAAATCGGGTAAAAAAACGTTTACAGCCTTTAGGAAATCGAGGTGGCCGTAATAACCTACGACAGCTAAAATTCGAAACTTCTCGGCTTTAATATACGCTCTTTAATAACTGGAAAGCTATGCATTTATCTAGATCCTATTAGTTTTTAACGTTTACCTGTATCGAACGTCAACCTCGTAAATCCGAACGTTATTACTAAACTTAAACTTATTTTTTAAAACTATTAACCTTCCCCGAAACGTCGCCTTTTTTTAATATACCCAATAATAATCAAAATAAACGAATTAATTAAAAAACGAACTAACTTCGGCAAACGCCTTTTTCTAGGCGATATAAAAAGTTTATTTCCTATTATATAACTTTAAGGCCCTTTTATATTTCGAATAATTAAACGTATTAAAAGCTAACTTATCAGTTATTCCATTTTAAAAATGTTAAAACTTAAAAAGAACCGGTATAAGTAATAAAGGTAATACTTGGGCTGCGTTAAGGTTAATATATATCCATAACAAGCCAGCCTTTATATTAACGTAAAATTCGAAAATATTATACTCCTTAAAAATCCCCTTTTTAAGGAAATACCTCGGGGTCTGCCCTGAAAAGTAATTATTAAGGTTTGTTAATAAAAAAGGAACCATAGTTTTAAACGTAATACAAAAAACAAATAAGCTAAAATAATAAAGGCTTAATAGCTAGGAACCTATACAAAAGGCGGCAGTAAGTTACAAAATTACTGCGGAAATAATAACGAGATTATATATAACCTTAAAAACGACGTATATAACGTATATATTAAAGCACAGCTAAAAAAAGGGCGAACCGGGCTTATAACTATAAAACCCTAACATTACATACTAAAGCATATACGGCTAAAAAAAAGGAATTTATCAGGTTAACCTCTAAAAGGTCCTAGTTAAAAAGTAAGGGTAACGAACCCTCCTTAAATACATACAAAAACAGTCACAGCTAAGAAGGTACTGTACCCGTGATGCCTAAATCAACCCCTGTAGGTTGTTAATCAGCTGAATCTAAGAGTCATCTGGATCTGACACTTACCGTCGAAGAAAATCGGGGCTTGTATAGCGCTAACTGCAATAATCCCGGAACACTGTACATGGGATCTATCTACTGTCGTAGTGTTTCCCCACGGGAGATCGTCGTTTACCAAGAGGCTCAGTGTGTTTCATTCCGGGAGGGCGGGCCGAGACCCTCCGTGACGAATCGGGCAAGGTCCCGATCTGGACATGAACATCATCTCGAATAAATACGCGATGGTATCCCCGAACTGGAAACGTGAAGCTGCTAGCTGAGACTCCACGATTGAGGTAGCCGTCAAGATGAAGCCTACTTTCTCCAGTCTCCTTTCGCTCGGTCTGCTCGCGTGCGGGGCCGCCGCCAAGCCAATGAGCTGCTGCAACGACACCGCGCCCAAGGGGTTCGTGAAGGCCGAGGGCGGCAAGTTCACTCTCGACGGAGAGGACTTCTACTTCGCCGGAAGTAATGCCTATTACTTCCCCTTCAACAACGTATGTGACTGCCGCTATCCAATTTTTCAACGGATTGTAAACTGACTACTCGCTAGAACCAAGCTGATGTTGAGCTCGGCTTCACTGCTGCGAAGGAGGCTGGTTTGAAGGTCTTCCGCACGTGGGGGTTCAATGATAAGAACGTCACTTACATCCCGGGTGGGCTGCCTCAGTATGGTGGTGAGGGGGCTGGTGACACTGAGATTGTCTTCCAGTGGTTTGCGAATGGCACATCCACCATCAACCTTGAGGCGTTCGACAAGGTCGTTAATGCCGCCACAAAAGTTGGCATCAAGCTGATCGTGGCCTTCACCAACAACTGGGCCGACTATGGTGGCATGGACGTCTACACGGTCAACCTAGGCGGAAAATATCACGATGATGTAAGTCGCCCCTCTTCTTATAGCGATTGGCACGTTATCATTCACCATGAACACTGACACAGCCCCTTGTAGTTCTACCGCCTCCCGCAGATCAAGGAGGCATACAAGCGTTACGTCAAGGCCGTAGTCACCCGCTACAAGGACTCGCCCACCATCTTTGCATGGGAGCTGGGCAACGAGCCACGCTGCGGAGCCGACGGGACCCGTAACCTGCCCCGCAGCGAGGACTGCACGCCGGAGCTGCTCAGCAGCTGGGTCGACGAGATGAGCACGTACGTGAAGAGCCTGGACCCGCACCACCTCGTGACGTGGGGCGGCGAGGGCGGCTTCAACCGGCCGGAGTCGGACGACGGGTTCTACAACGGCCACGACGGTGGCGACTTCGACCACGAGCTAGGCCTGCCGAACGTCGACTTCGGCACCTTCCACTCGTACCCGGATTGGTGGAGCAAGACGGTCGAGTGGACCGGCCAGTGGATCCGCGACCACGCGGCGGCGGGCCGCGGGGCCGGGAAGCCTGTCGTGCACGAGGAGTACGGCTGGATGACCAACGAGGCCCGCCAGCAGTACCTGGGCAGGGTTTCGAACATCACGCGCCTGCAGGCTATTGGCGGGTGGCAGGAGATCACTTTGGAGGAGAGGATGCCCGACGTGTACTGGCAATTCGGTTACTCCGGCTATTCTTATGGCCGGAACCACGACGATGGCTTCACCATCTTCCTGGATGACGATGAGGCGCAGCAGCTCGTATACGAACATGCGGCAGCCGTAAACGAACTCAACGGTTCATAGACCAGGTTCAAATAGCACGCTCGTCGTTATGTAGATATTAATAAAGTCAAATATTCTTGTCATGCCAGTAGTATTCCACGTCCGACATCGTGAGATGAAAAGTGTTGGTGACTTTGATTGGCTCTAAATTGCGTAGGAAGATCAACTATATGCTATGAAAATGCATAATTGCGACACTCGTGTTGCCTACTCGGCTCACATGTTCCCTGGAATGGTCAAGGTGATCCCACCATCGACGATAACAATCTCACCCCACATATAGTCGTTGGTGGCAAGGAGGAGTATAGCCTGGACCTCGGAGACTGGTCAGCGAGTTCAACAACGAAGGAAGGTGAGCAGTGACATACGCTGGCAATATCCCTGGGCCCTCCCATGCGTTGGACTCTTGCACCCATAGAGGAGGCAAATTGACGCCACTCCTCAAGGGAATAGGTACTCTCATTATTCTCGTCCGAACCTCCAGTGGTCATCTCGGAGGGAAAAAAACCTGATAGTGCATACGTAAGCATCCGAAAGCCCGGAAGAATGGGTAGCATCGACCGTCCTACCAAGAGCTATGCCGTTGACGCGGACGCGGATGTTGTCGTGGCTGAAGTCGAAGGCCATCTGGCGCGTTAGATGATTTGCGGCCGCTTTGCTCACCTAGAGACGGTTGTTGTTAGCAGACTTTTAATAGGATCAGTACTATAGACCCACGTTGTAAGAGAACTGCCCGTTTTGAGTCCTAAACAGTCACGTCAGCGGCGCTCATGAATTTTATTGACGGCAGCATACAGTCTCAGGAATCCGGAAACTGAGGTGTTGTTGATGACACTGCCGACTCTCCCAGTCGGACCCTGAGCGGCCTTCGCAAGCAAGGGTAGGAAAGCGGCCGTGACAAAGTAAGGAGAAGTACTGTTCGTCAAGAAAGCTTCTATGGGTTAACAGCAGGATCGCGGAAGTTCTCTTGCTGGTGGTGTTCACACCTTTCTGCCAGCCATCCTCGATGCTCTCAGCGAACATGGCGTTCCCGAAAGCCTCGGGACCTTCTTCTGGCTTGGCAAGTGCGCGTCCAGCCCAGAAACCGGCATTATTGACGAGACTGGAGAGCATTGTTAGGCCATGTGCTCCGTTTGGCATGTAAGCTGTCTACCGGCCAAGGTACGTACAGATCCAGATGTCCCTCCTTCTGAGATATCTCAGCCACGACGGCTTTGATGCTGTCCTTCGACGTTACATCCATGACGATTGGTATGATGCTTCCTCCCTGGGGACCCAGCTTATCAGGTGAACCATGTACACGCGCGCTTGTTTCGATGACATCCGTTCGACGGCCAGTGATGTAGACTTTGGCTCCGTTGGCAGCGAGTGTTTGTGCGATCACTATAGAAGCCGAGTTAGGGGAGTGTATGACGGTATCATGGGCTAGAAGGGTGAGAGACTTACTCAAGCCGGTGCCGGTTCCTCCGCCGGTGACTTCAACCAAGGTCAGCAGCGACATCCCTAAGAAAGGAGGTGACGATGTACTAACCGACAGCGACCGAGCCAGTGAGGGAGAATAGCGAAGCCGCCGAAAGGGGGTGTGGGCTAGCCATCATGTAGGGACCTGTAGTTAATGGGAAGGGGTAAGCGATATAATACTTGGGTGTGGAAGGTCAGCTGTGATAGACCGAATGAGTGCAAAGAGGGGGAGAGTGGTGGTACGAAAGTTTGACCAGAAGTGGGCGGCCCGGTAGGTATTTATAGGGGTCTGGGAAAAGCGGACAAACCAATAGCCAAGGGGAAATCTCCGCGTGTAAAAGTAAGCTGATAGACCCATATCATCCACACGTTATGTTGACAAGGCACCCAAGGTCACGCCCACCGCTCCTGAATGCTACGAAATTCATCAGCTTCATTATGACTAAGAAAAAACTCCGTGGTTAATCCGTGCCAATCATAACGACGTTTATATCCGAAATAGGTAAGTACCGCATTTGACATAGCGTGATCCATAAATCACGACGTCCACTGAACAAGCGACTCGTTATAAGCTCGAAATATTCGGGGGTACGTGACGCGCCTGGATATGGTGGCACATACGCATTGATTTGGAGGAAGACTAGTTTTCTTTCAGCACCTTAAAGAGACAATGTCGTCCATTAGCCCTCCGAACGATGCTAGACATAGTCGAAAGCGGTGTGTCTGTTTTGACATCATTTCTTCCTCCGTTCTATTCCAGATTGGTCATACTCTGTCCCGGGAAGATGGCGTTGCCACTTTGCGGACCCCGCTTGCAGACCGGGGACAAACCGCGACATGAATCGATCCAGCTTATTGGATGGCTCATCCGCAATACTTGTAAGATATTAGAAAGAAACACACGGGCTGGTGTCCTGGAACTCCGTTGAATCGATTTGGTGATCCTGGATCGAAGTATCCGTTAATATGCCCTCCATGTCGGATCGGGGGGTTTTCCTTTTGGCTGCAGTGGGAGACCGGTATCGTGCTACTACACTAGCCAAGAGCTCCGACGAGTCGGCATGCGCATTGCCGACTTGGACGCAATTTGCCCCCTTTTCGAAAAAGAGGGGGATCCTTATCTCGTCGAAAAAGGCGGCCCTGGACTTCTTGTGCAGTCTTAGCCATCTCTTCAGGACCATGAACATGTCGTCACCACTTCCGTCCAATGTCATCGAATAGTACCAATCGCCTTGTGTTGGTTGGCCGAGGGGAAGGATGTCACAACAATTGAGGTAATGGAGATCGTAGTTGTCGCCGTCGGGGCTGAAAAACGGGTCGCAGATGATCTTCAGCTTGTCCGACCCATTGACACTTATCTTTATACGGGTCCCTTGCTGATCCTGAGTGGCTCAAAGGTTAGCGATGAAAACAAGTCTAACGAAGAGAAGCGGACGAAAGGGATGGGGCAACGGGGATGTTTCCAGACCTTGCTCATGAGAAATTCCGCAATATCGTCCCACTGTTCTTCATAATTGGGAGAGTCTCGTGTCCAGCGCCCCAGTTTCTGTATACCAAATGCGGCTCCGCGGTCTATGAATTGTTCAACGGTTAAAGTGTTACTGACTGCGTAGGCAGCTCCTTGCGCAATTTTTACCGTGTATTCGTCCGCCTCCAGATCCTCTTCCCAGACTGGTGGATGGGTGTGGTACTTTTCGTTGCAGAGCTCTATGAGTCGAGCTCGGAGTCCTCTGTGTCGGGCTGTCCCCCCGGTTACAACCACTTGAGGTTTCTCGACACCCATCGCTGCGAGCTGTTGAAGCTGTTCTTCAACCTTCCCCAACGGTCTCTCCAATGCATCATCAAAACATGAAGTGATTGGTTCAGGACCAAGACAGATCTCCAGTAGTTTGCCGTCGAGTCCCGCGGCTTCGAACCGGAAACTTTTGGATTCTTCCAGTGCATGGCGACCCTTCTCACGATCAAAGTCGTCGCGAAGGCGCTGTTTGTGCTCATTCGAGATTGCCCCGGGCCTCCCCTAAATTAAATGTTGGAGTCAGTGGTTAAAAGGCTCGGGGAGTGGAGATAAGACGAAAAGAGAATACTGCGTGAACTGCGTCAAGCGACGATGCGTATGGTTGCCCACTACGGACTCTCCAACAGACCGTGGGAAGCAAAAAAAGAGATATACTAACCAGTTCCACTTCAATAAACTCAATAGCCTTCTGTAAAACATTGTACTCCCATAGTTCGCTACCTCCGCCCGCACCTATGAGATGAATGTCGGGATTAGCAAGGAGGTGGTAGGATGGGTTAAGACTAATGGGATCTTACCAATAGCGGCTCCCATCAGATAAAAGCTTGGCTCGTTATCTGCATCATATGCGACATGGTAAATGCAAGAGTTCTGGTAATAGAGGTTAGGACACATATTGCTAGTAAAGCGTCGGGTCCTAAGCTTACCATGCAGTGACCCCCGAAATCGAGGAACAAAAACACCTCATACCCGGTCCTACTTGGATGCCGTATCAGGATTTCGAGATATTTACTGCATATGAAGTGTGCTAGCGCCTGGGTTTCCGTAACGAAGAAAATTTCAATGGCGGAGGTATTCACAATTCTGGCAGCCCTGGCAACAATATCTCTGTAGACATCCTCGAATTCGAGTGTCCACTGAGACGGGATTGAAAGTGCAATTTTTGTGATAAGTACGCGTCTAGTTTTGCAAACGTCCTTGACGCGCCCAAAGAACCTGGAGAATAGTTGGTCGAGACCTTGCTGTAACCTCTTCCGCAAAACCGGGTCATGCTTCTGATTGCGGAATTTATCAAGCAGCGGGTATTGCTCGAGGAGTTCATCGGATCCGTTGGCAAGGATGTAGAACGCGTACTTTAAAGAGACGGACTCTCGCTCAGGATCTGGGTCGTCACCCACATATACCTTTCCTCTCCTGCCGAATGGGTAGGCGGCCACCGAGAAGTCACCTACTGTGAGTCGATTGCTGCGAGTCCCGGTATGGCTGTTCTGGACGGGGATGACCCTGCTGGTCCGTGGACAGACCTGGAAGATATCGAGTCAACTATGGAACTTTTGGCAGCTTTGTAGGTAGTATGAGGATATACACTCTTAAAATCTAAGAACTTTGGGAAACAATCTACAAGTCGGATTTTGAGCATTAGGAGAGAGCAGTGACAGATAGAAACCCTTACTATGCGACCTCTTAGGCTGGTGCTGCCTAAATCAATCCCAAGAGCTCTGGATGGACTGGTTAGCATATTCGTCTTTTGGCGGGACTGGAGGACTAAAACCCCTAGGCTTCCTTACCCTTCTTCCAAAGGCAGTTTCCGCAGCATGGCGAAAATATACTTTAGGTCAAATTCGGGGAGTGTCTTGGAGTGAGATAGATTAACTGAGTAGTTGATGGAGCAAACCACACTTAGAGCTTGCTTTATGATACACTGGAGAGATTCCGGAATGAAAAAGACGAGACCCGTACGAGATCATATCGTTCTACTTAAGAATATCCAATATGGTAGGCAGTCAGGGCAGAGAAACGTCTCTAATGCTTCAACATATAACGTATGGCGAGTTTCTATACATGCTTAACATGTATACTTTTGTATCATCCATAGCTGAGGCTGTATGGTAGCACCGCAAAGTACTTGCTACTCGGTGTACTTATTCACGGAGGAGTGAACACATGATAGAGAGATCTAGAATGTGTCCTGGGAGTAACGAACCGACCATAAACCCTGCCTAGCGCTTTGATCCTGGACTCTGGGCTACAGAAATTGGAGTCAGAACAAGCAAGCCCTAGCAACCAATAAACCAAGAGCCTGCCAATTAGAATCTGCAAGTGGGCGGCATTCTGGGCTGCCGCATATAAAAGACGAGGTTGGGGAAGGGTCAACTCACCATACATTTGACAGGAAAGGAGGATAGAATACACAGTTATCCTCGATAGTCTTTCAAGTTCCCCTGGCATGACTACTCAGAATCTGCGATGGTGAATGAATCAGGTACAGAGGCTATCCCGCATCCATCAGTGGAGGGCTTGGCATATGAGCGAGGGGCAGCAAAGCTAAGTGCACTTGTACAAGACTGGACAGCAGCAAAGGACCGCCTCCTGCAAAGTATTATCGATTCCATAGAAAAGCACTTGGCTCACCATGAAGGACTCTCCCGAGAACGAGCTGAAATCATTGACGAAATGGCTTCAGAGTTCCCGGAAATCGCAATGGCACTTGAAAAAGAACCGAGATACGAACTCAGAAACTCTGACAATAATCTATGGGCCGATCGTGGCATCATAATTTCATACAAGTTACTTAGAGAAGGTCCTAGGCCTTCTCCACCGTCCAACGTTCTGCGACAGGTACGTGCTCCCTCTGAAGGATCATACCATACCGTGAAGCCCCTAAGCCCTTATTACTGGTATCTGGCGTGAGTCTGACAAAGCCTCAGGGCACACATGTCTCAAGGAACAGCAATAAAAGGAACACCGCAAGAGATGCCATAATCACCCCCCGAACCGTCTCACACAGAACGCCTAGAACTACACGTGGTTCGACGGTCGACTCTCACCGAACGTCCCCGGATGTTCTCTCCAACATGGCATCACCTTCTCCGGATCTGATGAAATTCACCCTACAAGGCCCCATTAAAAAGCCCACGGTAGCAAGGGAGAATTACTGGGTCTTTGAGTATCGCACTCGTGTCAACCGCCGCTGGTATAAGGCATTTTATACCATGAGATGCCCTAGCGCATGCGATCGGCCAGTCTTCTCAAAACATCCATTACGACAGAACAGGGCAAAGATACACTTCAAAGAGTGCGGACAACCGTTCAAGAATGAAAGAGATAGTGAGTATCTTTAAAAGTGATATCGCGCCTCCTCCAGTTACACCGACACAGCGAGCAAACACGATATACCTTCTACAGCCCCGCCAGTGACTGTAACCCCTAAAGCATGTCGTGAACCCCCACCACCCCCCTATTTAACAGATCGAACAACTACTAAATCAGGATGTTACAGTGGTGCGCCGATATGGTCGACTAGGTGAGATATTGATTATCAACATCGTACAAGAAGAACAACTAACCCTCTCTCATAGTGGTGGCGGACCGGAGGAGCAGAGTCCTATCTCGAAATTGGGTTAGGGACCACAACAGCAAACTTTTAGCTCAAAACGAGCAACACCTCGAGGAGGAGAATATTGACTGACGAGGAAGTACTTTCACCCCAAGCAGAGTATCGGAGTTCTGTTTAGCAATGAATGTCAATATGAAACTCTTTGCTAGATGACTAGGATGTGGCATGTCTGTAAGGAGCAACCCATTCACCTTGGCGGTGTTCAGATGTTGCATCGCAATATCAAATATCGAAGCAAACTCACGGAGATTGTTGGTGACATACTGTTTTAGCGCAACATAGATCGCTGTTGTGTTATGAACCAACAGCCATACAAACTGGGGTACGGTCGGGACGAGACGGGGATGTATCCGGACTGCAGAAAGAGTCCCGTGATCATGGTGCTTGGCGCCAAGGTGGGATCAGTGGCTCAACGGAGGGATCCAGTGAGCTGGATCATGGGCTCATGGACATGATCCGGCAAGCCAGCAAAATGGGATTTGTATATATACATTCGTCATTTCCCCATAGCTTAGATCGCACGAGCTTGCAATACAACTTGGTTACGCAAAGTGCCTTTTGCTATTACCAGACGTGACTAGTACCTCCATTGCTCAGAACTGACGATACAACTACCAACATAAACCGTACGACTAGGTTTAATAGTTGGTTAACTAGCTCAGCTGAAACAATTTGCTCAATCGTGCTTAGCTCAAGAAGATCAGTCAGGGTTAAAAGCAACGCAATCCACGCCACCATCTACCCCATTGGAATGGGTTGTATAAGATCCGCCGGGCCCTTAGATTTCGTAGACTGCTGTGGACGTAGTCTACCATTAGCGGGTATAAGGGGGGACTGGTGGATGTCGAAAGTACCTCGAGTTACGGATGATTTGTATGGAAACAGATGTATTTTTGTGGCGTTCTGAGCTGCGTCGGCGCCCTTTCGATACTGCCCCGCGCTGTGCCGACACCTATGTGCCCCGGTACGAGAAGGGTACACAATAAGCGGTATATGCATGTTGGGTAAGTGATCTTGAAAAAATGGACTTGAGGTGGCCTATCGTATAACATGAACTCTAGCATTTATGGAGGGTTGACCCCTAGGGGGTCCTAGCTGGGGGGCGGGGGTAGCGAAACCTCCTTAAATACACGTAAAAACAGCTGCGGCTGAGAGAAAGGGATGCCGGGGATACTAAAAGCAATCTCCACTAGCAGCTAACTAGCTAAGCCGGGGCGTAACTAGGTCTGATAACATGATAGCTGCCGGGACGCGATATATGAGCGGATTTTCGGCGAAGCGGTTTTGGCGATAAGGAATTTTGGTACGACCTGTACTAGTGATGGTTTGTCCAAGGGCCAGGATGTAACTCAAACGCCCCGTTTACTCACCACCCCCTTTCACGCCCTACCGAAGCTTCGAGACACCTTAAGCACCGACCTCTTTATCAAATATTATTCAGACCTGTCAAATAATGTTTCCTTATAAAATACAACATTTTAACTGGTTAAATTATAAATTTTATAAATGTATTAATCTTGTTAATTCGGTAATATAAAGATAATTAATAATGTTAAAATTTTAAAAATAAATAAATAAATAAATATTAATTAATATTTTAATAGATATAAATATATAATTAAGCTGTCGAACTAAAGATATATAAAGTTAAATAAAATATAACTTATTATATAAATAACGAGATTTAAATTTAATGAATTTAATTATTTATTTCTAATCTTAACGTAAAATAATATTAAATAAATGTCAGATATTCATTCAGACCAATTGTTAACTCACTGAGCTACGAACCCCTCTTGGGTCGTATCAGCGACTGTTGTTGGACAGCTTCTTATCAGGATTTATATGGGGTCCTGTCCTAGCCTAGTCTTCTTGGCTACAGGGGGCTGTATTCTTACAATAAAAAGTAAAGATTAAAATATAATTAATTTTTAAAATTTTATATTTTATCTTATATTATAATTTTAAACAGCAATTTAATAATAAACTCGTTTTAATCGATATTATGTTTAAAATACGAAAAAATATTAATTAAAAAAATAATTAATAAATAAATTCATGAAATTAAATTCGTAAATATTTTTTTTTCCGCCTTAACATATTAAACATATAACGAGAATAGTATTAACGTAGTATTATATAAAATACGTTGATATCACTTAAATATTATTTATATTAAACGGTAAAAATTTTAAAAAAAAATTTAACTATATTACGATAATAAATAAATTTATTATTTTTAAGCCTTAGTATTTAAATTAGAAATACGAAGTAATTATATTAATAATTAAGATTTTTAAATATAATAACGCAACATAATTTTTTATTATTACGATAAATTATAATTCTTTTGCCCGAAAAGTTTAATTCCGAAACTAACTACTAAGTCGGACCCCCCTCTTACGTATGAGATAACGCAAGCCCCCTTACAAGCCACCTTAGAGGCAGGGCTAGGACAGGACCCCATATAAATCCTGATACGAGACTGTCTAATAACAGTCGCTAATACGACTCGTGTAAGGTTCCTGGCTTAGTTAAAACTAATCATTATTTAATAATTGTATTAACGGCTTATTTATAACTTAAGGGTCGACCGTTCGATCTTTTTAATTAACGCATTTATTAAAGTTACTTAATTATTTACAGTAAAAATATTATAGAACTAATTACCTTTATCGTAATATTAAAACATATTTAGAATATATACGTACTAAAATATCTTAAGGGCTAAAAACCGACATAAATTAACAAGTCGTATTAAAAGTTACGTAAAATTAACGCGTATAAAAAAGTTATACGTTAAAATATAATGTAATAAAACTAAAAATAAATTTGTTAAAAGTTATAAATTACGTTTAATCTTTTTGTAATTTACGTATAAACGCTATCTTTAATTATAAAAAGGTTATTTTTAATTTTAACTAAATAAAGCATAATTAAAAAACGTTATTACTAGATCTATTTAGGTACGGGTAGTAATTATTAAATAATAAATTTTATATAAATATCTAGTCGTACGAAAAGGTAACGTAATAGCCTTAAAAATAAGGCCCTTTACAAAAGAGAGTAATTATAAAATAATACAAGCTTTTTATAAGTTACCTTAGAAAATAAAGCAAGGATAGGATTTTATATAAACCCTAATACGAGATTATTTAATAATAATCCCTAATATAACTCGTATAAGGTTCTTGTAACGGCTAAGCTAGTTAACTAACTATTAAACCAAGTCGTACGGTTTATGTTGGCAGTCGTATTGCGGGATTTAAGCAATAAAGATAACTTAGTTACGTTTAGTAATACTAAGGGTATCTTGGGTAACTAAGTTATATTGTAAACTGGTACTATTTAGATTATGGAATAACCAGCGTATATATCCTTTTCTTATATAAATATAATTATTTTTAATTACTATTTCGACAGTGATTTTGTTCGTTTTAAATCTTGTTTAATTACCGTATTCCTGGTAATTATCCTGTTACGTAATATTTTGGCTTATTTGGGTTTTATTTCGGCCTATTAAAACCGTTTCCGAGGTTTTTTTTCCGTTAAGTCGTAATACGATTTCCTTTTTTTTTTTAAAAAATTTTACCTTTAAGATTTTTCGTTTAAATAAATATTTCCTCTTTTTTTTTGCAATTATATTTTTTCGTATTGTAAAATTACGTCGCAAACCCCGTTTTTTTATTATTCGCCGTATTAACTTAATCGAAACTTTTAACAAGTTCGGTTTTAAAGTTATATTTTGTTCCTATTGCTTTTCTAAAAGTTTAAAGTGCGAAATAATGGAGAACGTTTTACGATGCCGTAAGTATATTGCGCGGAATTGTTCTTATAACGGTACCGGCGTTTCGCTTTTTTTTTTACAGAATATTTATGAAAAGTATTAACGTTTAAAATGTAAAGAAATTTTGGCGGAAAAAAGTTTTTTTGAATTTTAACGGCGATATTAGCAAAAAAATAAATGAGGCTTTTACCCGTTTTATTCGTTTACGTAAATAAAAGGCGCTGGCCCGTTTTAAAGGGGTTTTTATGGTATAACGTAGCCTGTAATTTTTAAACGAATTAGAAAAGCAAAAAAAACGAAAGTAAACCGAAATAAAGTTTGCCGTTACCTAAGCTTACATTTCTATTAATTAATCGGGGGTCGAAATTACGGATTAGCTTTTTTTGGGTAACGTAAATTGGAGTATTTTTAACCCGGAAAGTTCCGGCGTTATTGGTAAAAGTTTTTCAGCAGGCGTTAGGCGCTAGTAAAGTTTTTAATAAGTTCCTAGGTATTTTCGGAATTTGGGTAATTTTTCCATTTAATTAAATACTGGGTAAATCCTTTTTTTTTTCGTATATCGAATATTTTTTTAACTTTATATATCTTTTTTTCTTTTTTTGTTTTTACGTCGTTTTGTATTATATATACTATAATAATGTTTACTGTTAATTCGAATAAGGAAATATAAAAAATTAGGTAAAGTTTAACTTTTGGTAAAAGTTTTAATTAATAATTATTTTCTAAGATTTTTTTAATAACTTTATATAGGCCGATATATTTAAAATTAAGTTTTTAATTTGGTCGTTTCGTTTTAATATTTTTGGTAACTAGGAGAATTATATCCCTTTCCGAGAAGGTTAATCCTTTTAACCTTTTTTAATTGTAGTATTTATTTATTTAATTACGTACAAATTCGAATTCCGTTTTTATTTTTTAATATAATTATTTAAGTTGTTCTAAGGTAAAAATTACCTTAATATTAATTAATCTTTTTTTTCGTATTTCTTTGTAAATTTCTGAAATAAAATTAAAGTTAGCAATTATTAAAATCGTTTTAATGTTATTATAGTAGCTGGTATTATAAGTTAATTATGCGATAAGTAGTTTTTTAATCCAGTTATTTTATTCGTAATTAATATAATATCGTAAGTATATTTTTAATATTTAGTTAATTTTTTCCGTTTATTTATCTGTTTATAATTTAAAAGTATTTAATAATTTATAATTTAGGCCGAATTATGTTATTAAATTTTACTAAAATTTTAAAATAAAAATCGTGCTTTTATCTGAAATAATTTTTGTTAAAAATCCGTATACGTTATATATATATCGAAAAAAAATATATGCTATTTATTTAGCGTCCGTATTTTCGTTATAAAATAAAAAATAAAAAATTTTTATAAATCGGTTAACGATTACAAAGATGTTATTATAATATATGCCCGTAACTAGGTTTTTTGATAATAAAAATTTCGTAATAAAATTAAATATAATTAAATCTTATAGTTACTTAATAACTGGTAATAGTTATAGTTTTCCGTATAATTTATATCGTTTAGCCTTTACTTTAATATAAATATCGTATTATTATACGATTTTTTATACGATTAATTTTATTTTAAGGAAATAATATATTTGTCGTAAACGTTTTAAGGTTTTATAGATTTTTAGGTATCCGTATAATTAATATTTATATATTTTTCGTATTAAGTTTTTTTAATATTTTTTTAATACGTAAACCTTATTTGTTTTTTGGTTTTTAAGTAAGCTGTTATGATATTGTTATATTTCTTTGTATATGTTTAATATAGTTATTTTAATGGTATTAATGTATCGTTATTGTAGGTATTTTTTTGGTATTTAGTCGAATATGGTTTGTTATATTTTTACTTTAGGATTTTTTAGATTTGGTTATTTGCTAAAAGTATTTGTTTTGTTATTTTTTAATCCTTTACGATAAATAATAACGTAATCGAATTTTAAAAGGTATTTTACGTAACGTAATTATCGTCCAATTAATTTTTTCGTAGTTACGAAATAAAAGATATTTTTGTAATTTATATATACCTTTACTTAATGTTAATTTCATTTAAGGTAATACTTAAACTTTTTAAAAGTTTTAACGATGGCTAGGAATTCTTTGTTGTAAATGGGGTAATTAAGCTTAGTACCGTGTAATTTATAAGAGTAAAAAGCGATAGGGTGTAATTTTCCCTTATTATTTTATTAACAAATTACTGTTTTTAAAGTAAAGTTTAAAACGTTAATTTCGAATTTTATTAGTTTATTTAAGTTATATATTATTAAAACGGGTTTATTAATAAAAATATCCTTAAGTTATTAAAAGGTTTTTTTTACAGTTAGAACTTATATAAAGCGTTAATTTTTCTTAATAAGTTCCGTTAATGGTATTACGATTTTGTTAAAATATCGTATAAATTGTCGGTAGTAATTAGCAAATTTAAGGAATATTTACATCTCGGTAATATTAATAAGTATTTTCCAATCTTGGATTACAGTAATTTTCTTAAAATTTATCCTAATATATTTTAGGATAATGATATGTTTTAAGTACTTAATTTTTTAGGTGTAAAAAGTACTTTTTTCTGCGTTAATTAAAAGGTTGGCGTTTTATAAAGTTTATAAAACCTTATAAACGTATTTTATATATATTTTTTTTATTTTCGAGTAAATAAAAATATTATCGAGGTAATATATAACAAAAATATTAAGATATTTTCGGAATATATAATTAATTATCCGTTAAAAAGTTACTAATACGTTCATAAATCCGAAAGGTATAACGAGGTATTCGAATAATCCGTATTTTGTTTTAAAAGTTATTTTCTATTTG
Source organism: Monosporascus sp. CRB-8-3 (assembly GCA_004155055.1). Lineage (NCBI taxonomy): Eukaryota > Fungi > Ascomycota > Sordariomycetes > Xylariales > Monosporascus > Monosporascus sp. CRB-8-3. The sequence goes on from QJNZ01000505.1 coordinate 65,049, forward strand.
TTTTCAAATTTAATCCGAATCTGGTTATATCCTTTTCGTAAATCCAGGACCGTAAATTATTTAGCGTTTTATAGTTAATCCTTTATTTCGGTAATTAAGGGTAATAATATTTTATTTTTAATAATAATATTGTTAAACTGTTAATAATTAATAATAAGTCATAATTTCCCGTTTTTCCGTAAAACGAAAAATATTAGGTATTTTATTAATGATTTAAAATATCGTATATATTTTTTCCGTAATTTATTTTTTAAGTAATCGCGAAAAACGTATAATTCTATTTCGTTTAAGTTATAAATAAGATAAAAGGTAATTATTTTGCCGTTTTTAAGAATTATTTTATGATTTTATTTGTTATATTATAATAATTTCGTATCGAATTTTTTTAAAAAAAGTTTTTTATATTTATAATATCGTAATAATATTTTCGTTAGTTATTTTAATAGTTTTTTAAGCTGTACTTATAGGTTATTGTTTATTTATCGAAATCGTACTTTAAAATTTATAATAATACGCCGTATTTTTTTATTATGCCCTTTATTTTAAATATATTTTATTTTTTTAAGTAATAAGATTTTTGTTATATTTTTATACCTATATTTATTATTTTTATCGATTAAATGTTAAGATTTCGTATCGTCCGTATTTTGTTTTATACTGGAAAATAAACGGAAGTTTATTTAATTAATTTTTTAGTTGATTAAAGGGTTATATTAACGTAATTATAATTTTCTAAGAATTATATTATATTTATTTAATAAAATAATATCGAAATTAATAATTTATTTTTGATAAAGGTTTTAAGGTAATTAATTTCGCGTTTAATTTATCCGTTATTGTAGGTAAATTTTTAACTTTTGGTATTTTCGACCTTATAAAAGTAACTTTTTTCCTTTTATAGTAACTTTAATTAATTTATTACCTCCGGGTTGATGTAATTTACAGTTATTGTTCCGTAATTTATTATTGTAATATACCAGTTTTTCTTAATTCATATTTGTATGGCGATAGCATTGTTACTAGTGGTTCCGATTGTTACGTTTAAAACCTTTTTAAGGTGTTATAGTTTAACTTTTTTTTTTCCGTTTACCTGCGGTTTTTTTATAGATAACGTTATTTTTTTAAGGTTTGTAAGAATTTTCGTAATATTTTTTTATTCCGATTATTTTGTATTTAAAACTTTTTTAATTGTTTTTTTATGCGTATTATTTGTTTTTATAATTATTTAAATTATTATCGTATATTTGGTTATTCGTAAGTTTATTTTATAAGGGTTTTAATTGTTTTTTCGTTAGGTAATGTTGTTTACGTATTATTATTTTCTTATTAATTATTATATTTTTTCTCGTTTTTTAAGTCTTATTATTTTTCTTTAGTAAAATTTTGATTTTTTTTTAATTGTTTTTTTATTTTTTAAGTTGGTGGTAAAAGTTAACTAGATGCTTAAATCGGTAATAGCTTGTTAATAATATTTTTTTATTTGATAATTGCATTACTTAATATAACAGAAAAGGTTTTTTTATAGGTATGATTTTTCTGGTAACTAGCTTTACCGAGCTACTTTTTAATCGATTTTATTTTTGTTTGTAAACGACCGTAAATATCGGTATTACTATTAATTATTTTTATTAATTTCTTTTTATTATTTAAAATTAAATCCTTATTAGTGTATCTAAGTTATGTGTTAATAGATTGTTTTTTTTTATTTTTGGTAGAATTGATATTTGGGCTTATTATAATAAATAGCGTGGATTTTTATGTATTGTTCCGGTTTTCCTAGGTATAGGTTTTTCTTTTATTTATAATGTTCTTATAGCTATTTTTATAAAGTTAATTAGTTTTGCTTTTTTTATTACTTTTTTTATTATAATTAGGTAAGTAATTTTTTTTTAGTGAGGGCTTTTTACTTTGAACGGTCCTTATATTATTGTGTTACCGTATATTGTAATCGGATTATATTAATTAATTTTTTATTATTTTTATTATTATTTTATTATTGTTTTTCGGGTATAGGGGTCCAGTTATTTTGTTAAGGTTTTTTGGATGCTTTATATTAAAAAGCCTTATATCTTATTTTATTATACTTATAATATTTAAACTGGGGTTGGTTTTGTTGCCGGACCGTTTCGATTTCTATAGGGCCTAGTTAAATTCCGTAGGAAGTAGAAGATGTGGTACGTTTATTTTTTCGGCTGGGTTTGTTAAATTTATGCCGTAAGGTGTATTAACTTTTTTTTTTGTTATTTTTCGAATTATTAATTATCGATTTTTATTATTTCGGTAATATATTTGCTTAAGGAGATTAATCGTTCCAATTTAATTACTTTGTTCTTAACGTTATTTTTTAATTTTTTATAAAATACGTTAATTAAGGTATTATTCTTTTCGTTTATTTATTTTACCTTAATTATTAGGTTCCGAAACTTTATTGTATATTTAGACGTTAATTTTTTTTGTCGTAATTATAGAATTTTTTATGCGGTAGTACGTTTTTTATCGGGGTTATCGAAATTAATTTTTAATTTTTCCTTAAAGTTAAAATAATAAGCGAAAAGTTTTTTGGTAAATATTTCCTTGTTATTTTCCGTATTTTCTAGGTAATCCTTTATAGTTAATTCGAATTAATCGAGCGCGTTTCCGGTAAAGAACGTTACGACGGTAAGGATCTTATTTTCCGGATCGTCGAAAGCCAAGAACCGTAAGTATATTCGTACTTGGGTAAGGAAGTTTTGAATATCGGTTTTTTTATCGTAGGGTTAAGGTTTTTTAACTTTAATTTTTAAAATGTTAAGGTTTTTTTTAATTATTTCCTTAAATTGTAAAACCTTTGTTTTTAATTTTTTAAGTTTATTTTAAAGCTGCTAGTTAACGGTATTTTTTTCGGTATTAAAAATTATCTTAATAATTCGGGTAATTACTTAAAGTTTAATAATATTATTAAATAAAAGCTTGTAACGTATAACGGTTAGGTTAGTTAATTAATTATTAAACCAAATCGTACGGTTTATATTAGTAGTCGTATTACGGGATTTAAATAATAAAGATAATTTAATTACGTTTAATAATACCAAAAGCGTTTTGGGTAATTAAGTTATATTATAAACTGGTACTATCTAGATTATGGAATAATTAGCGTATATATCCTTTTCCTATATAAATATAATTGCTTTTAATTACTGTTTTAACAGTGATTTTATTCGTTTTAAATCTTATTTAATTACCGCACTTTTGGTAATTATCCTGTTACGTGATATTTTGGCCTACTTAGGTCCTGTTTCGGCCCACTAAGACCGTTTCTGAGGCCTTCCTTCCGTTAGGTCGTAACAGTTCTTAGCTTAATTAAAGCTAATAATTATCTAATATTACGCTTTACCCGTTTAATACGCTACCTGCTTTTAAAGCTATTAAAAATATAACCTTTTAACGTAAATAAAAATACCTTAATAACTAATTAATTAATTAACCCTATATTAAGTAAAACGTATAATAATACAATCCGGATTATCGTCGTTATTTTTCTTTTCGAAAAATTTATTTTACTTTTAATTTCATTCCGTTTTAATAAAACGTTTTTTCGAAACGGCTTTTAATTTTACTTTTATGTTTTTAACCGATATTATTTTTACGAAATTTTCTTTTACTTCGGGCTTTATTTTTTTACGTATTATAAGTTTCGGTATATTAATAATAATAATTAATTAATTGTTATAAATTTCGGTAACGTTTAATTTATTATTTTTTTCGTTAAAGGTTTTCTTTAATTTTAAGAAATAGAATCTATATAATAAAGTCCCCGAAAATTAAATCGATTTTATCAAGTATTTTTAATAGTTTTTATATTTTTAAATAAATTTAATATTTTAATAGTTAAATTATTTATTTACGAATAAAAATTCGGATATGGGGGGGTAAATATTAATTTAAATTCCAGTATTTCTATTATTTCACTTTTCATTTTAACGTCATTATTATTTAATGTTTTTATTATATTAATCAGTTATAATAATTTCAAAATATATTATAAAAAACTAAGTAATTATAAGTTTATAACTGATTAATATAATGGAAGGGCGTTGGGTTCAAGCCTG
>QJNZ01000506.1:0-68989 GCA_004155055.1 Monosporascus sp. CRB-8-3
TTTTAAATTTTTTTTTTTTTTTTTTTTTTTTTTTTTTTTCAAATAATATCCTTATTTTATTATTTTATTTTATTATTTTTAAGGGTTTTCGTAAGCGAAGAACGAATAAAACCGTCAAAGGTTAACGGGAAGACGGTTAGCATAAATATAACTTAAAAAAAAATCCAATTCGGAAAAAACAATATTAAGATTAAATAAAATAAGGCTAAATTTCGCAAATTCGGATTTAATATTATTAAACGTTATGATAACTTTAAACGTATTATAAAGGCCGGTAAGGAAATTTCTTTTTAACAATATAAATATAATAACATTATATTAAGTTTTCGATATATAACAAATAAATACGTTTTAAAAAAGAAAAATTAAATACGTTAAAAGCTTAAAATTTATACGGAAAATATACGAGTATATAAAATATAATTAATATCGTAATTAGCGAAATATTTTTCGAATTTTATCGAATAATAATTTTCGTAACCGTTGATAATAAAAAAACGTTTCGATTTTTTCGTACGCGTTTAAATATGTTAATTAAAATATTAAATTTATTTTAAATTTAATGCGTTCGTTATTTAATAATTACGATTTAATACGATTTTTTAATTAATTATTAATAATAAGATATTACGGAATTAAAATTTAAAATAGTTTTTCCCGTTATAATAATTAATAACTGTACAGCCTAATTTTAAAAATTAATAACTTAAATAACTATAATTTAGTTTTTATTTCTTTATTAAACTTATTTAAGTTTTTAACGTTTTTTCGTATTAATAATTACTATGTCTGTTATTATAAAAAATGATATTAAAAATTCAGTCTCGTCGAAGTTGTAAATATTCTTTTTATAATGCTATATTTTACAATAATAATCTAAATAAGTTCGAACTATTTACGAAATATTTCTAGATTTTCATATAATATTTCTTAATACTCGATTTTTCTATTTAAATGTATTTTTAATTTTATTTGCCGTTTAATAAAATTAGATATTTAATTAACTTGATTATATGCTATAATACGTTATATATATAGCAAATTCGCTATATTTCTAACATATTAACGGCGGATAAAAAACGTTTGCATATTTAAGTTAAAAATTCGTTCTATAATAAATTTTTTTTCGATTAGCGTTAATTTTCGTAAATAAGAAATAATATTAACTTAAACGTATTAATCGTAATATCAGGCTTTTAAAGTAGATTCCGGGACGTTATATATAGAATATAATTTTATAAAGCTAAATTTTAGGTTTTCATTTTTAGCCTAAATAATTAAATTTATTTTAGATTTATTTTATAAAACGCTTTATATTTTTAATATTAAAAAATTAACTATTAAAGTTAAGTAGTTAAGATATTAATAAAAAACGACTTATAAAGCTTGTTTAACTTATAAGCTTATATAATACGTTATTATAATATATTATATAATAATACTAAGTTATTTACTTTTAAAAATCTATTCTTTATTTTATTACGGTTATTATAATTTTCAAAGTTAATTATACTATCTTTTTATATTCCTTTATAAATTTTAAATTTATTATAAATTGAATTTTTCGCTTAAAATATACGGGTTTTAAATTACAATCTTTATTCTCGGTAATACCGTTTTAATTAGTGAAAAAAGCTTTTAATTATATAATAATTTATAAAAATTAACACTATAACTTATTTTAATTATACCATTTATAAATATCAGCTTAAATACACAACTATTCCATTTTTTATAATTATTATATATCGTTTTTATTACAGTTTTAACACTTAATTTATATCTTATTTTAAAGAGTTTTCAACGTTAAATAATATAAATAATATTTACCGTTTATTTAATATAGAATATAATATATTCTTTAATAATCCTGCTTTTAATTTCGTAATTACTATTTAATTTTTTTTAATCGAAAAATTATATTAATATAAAATATATTTCTTTAAAAACTTTTTAATTATTATTAATGTAATTAATAGTACAACTTTAATTTTTTAATAATTATATAATTTATATCTTAGTTTAAAAATATAACTTAAATTTAACGACCTTATATATAATTCTTAACGTATTTCGATAATAATCTTTTAAATATTATTATTTTTATAAATTATATATTAATAAATTAAATATCTTATTTTTATATAAAATCGTTAAATTCAAGCCCTATTATATAAGCTTACTTAAAGATACGAAATAATTATACTAATAATAAATACTATAAATACTTTACTTAATATCTTTAAATACGGCAATTATTAATAGTTTTTACGGTAACGATAAATTATATTTCGGTCGTAAAAAGCCTTATCTCGAAATTAACTGTTACGTAATACTAACAAATTTTAACGTTAATAAACCTTATACTCTCTAACTTTACGGTTTAATAAGGGAAATCTTAGATAATAACTTAGGAAATATTAAGCTTTTCGCGGTAAACTTTAAATCCGTATAAAATAGCTACTTTATAACCCTTCGCTAGTTTTAAAATTAAAAATATTAAATATTAACCAGGAAAAAGGGCTAAAAATTCCAAACTAAGTACTTTCCTTTACCTTAATTAATTTTAAGGCTTTTTAAACCCCTATTAATTAAAATAATCAAAATATACCAGCTAAGTTTAAATATAAAATCCTAATACTCCGTACCTCCGGAATCTCGACGGAAACGGTTTTAATTACGTTACCTGATTTAAATAAAATAATCGGCCGAATAAAATATATTAACACCTCTATCGATATTAATAACTTTTCAGAAAAAAATCGGGTTTTATTTTTAAATTTCGGATACGATTTAATTTAAAACGGCAGAAATAATCGATTTTTAATAAAACTTATATTAAAAAATATCCGGCTTATTAAAAAATTATTAGCAAAATTAAAGGATAACGATAACGGGCTTAAAAACGTCCAAGTTTAACTTTTAAATCGATATAAATTAAAGGATTATAGGTAATAATTTATCCGGCTACTTCGGATTACGAAAACCGTCTAGAATTCCGTTAAAAATAGTCGTTAATAAAGGTATAACTAGGTAATTTATAGGAAAATTAAGGTTTAATAAAGCTTAATAACCGATAATACAATTTATCTATTTGTTTAATTTAGTTCTATAATAACGTCTCCTTTAAAGAGAATTTTTATCTTTATAATTAACTTTCTTATAATATTCTTAAATTTTTAATAAATCTTTTTATTAGGTATCGATAATATTATAATTATTATATTACATATTTATCTTATCTTAAAAAAAATATAATTATAAATAAAATATTTTAAACGTTTTTTTAAAACCCTTTAAGTTAACTATTAATAAAATGTCTTTATTCTTAATTTAATTTATTAAATTTAAACCCCGTTTTAATTATAATAAATTTAAGCTATATAAAGTATAATTAAATTTTAATAAAATTATAAATCTTTACTTATTATTAAATATATAACCTATTGTTAGCAGTTATAGTGATTAAATGTAGAATACTAGCGCAAAACTTTGTGTTGATGATCCTGTAGATTGAAAACGTTTAGGGCGAGCCGCCTTTATATACATAATCCATATTTAAAAAGTTTTTTTATGATAAAGGGTGTTCCAGGTAACATTCTTTAACCTAAATTTACCAGCCGTGATTATTTTAAAGTATTAACTGCCGATACGCTTTTTTGCTTTAAGTGATTTCGGTTATTAAATCCCTGTATTTATCGACTTTAAATATTTTTTAATTCGTTTTGTATTTTCTTTAATCCCAAATTCGTTATAAATCGCTCGAAATTAGTTTTATTAAAGGGCTTTGTTAGCTTATTTGCTAGGTTATTTTTGCTTTTTACGTATTAGAAGTTGATATTGCTTTTCTGTACCTTTTGACGTACGTAATGGTATTCCAGTCGAATATGGCGTTTCCTTTGTATTATTTATGTCTTTATTATTTATTTTAGCGTATTTGTATTATTTTCCAGGATGGGAATAGGGCCTTTAAGTATAAGCCTTAGTTTTGTTAGGAAGTTCTTAATTTTAATTACCTCCGCTATAGTTATTTCTGCTTTTATGTATTTTGCTTTAGTAGTATACTTAATAATAACGCCCTATAACTTTAAAATTTATAATACGGGCGTTTCAGCTATAAAAAATACGTAACCTGTTATGGACTTAGTTGATTTATTGTTTGCAAAATTTATATTTATTATTCCAAATAAGCTTAGGTTATTATATTTCCGGTACGGGTAATTTTCCAGTTTCCGGTACCGAAAAGATAAATTTGCCGTATCGTTTAGGTATTGCGGTAATCGTTTAATATATTTCTGGTATTTAGGTAACGGGTTATTTATAAACCTAGCTTAAGTTAACGTTACAAACGTTATATCCGGTTTATTAATGTAATTAGAAAAATTGAATTTCCCTATAAAGCTTGTATATTCGTACGTTTTTTTTTTTGCTAGTTACGCCTTTATTCCTTACGGCGTACTTTAAGTAATCCTTAACAAATAACGTAGGTTGCTTCCGTATAACGTTTAATTTTACTGATTTCAGTAATTTTTTAATATATTGTTACTGGTTCAGCTTAATATCTCCCGTTAATAAGGAACGGACGATTCGTACGCCCAGGTACTAGTTAACGTCCTTTAAATCCTTGATGGGTATATTCTTAGTTATCCCCTTGGCAATATCCTTAAGACGTTATTTATTAGGGCCGAAAAGTAAAAAGTTATTTACGTACGAAGCGATAATGTTTTTTTTTTTCGGATTATAATATATTGTATCGTCCGAAATTAACGGGCGAAAGCCTTATTTTGCGAATATTTTTTTTATTTTTTTTTACTAAGCAGTTCCGGCCTGTTTTAGGTTGTATAAAGGGTTTATTAGTTTAATGATTTTTTTAGGGAAGAATTAGTACTTTATTTTATCTTCCGGGTATACGTCGAAATACTCCTTTAGTATGGGAAAAAGTTTTATGTAAATATTTTCCTTTAGGTTACCGTTTAAATAAGCCGCGATAAAATCGATTTGGAATATATACTAGCCCAGGGCAGTAGCTAGCGTTATTAGGATTTTTTAGTATATAGCTTTTGTAATGCTAGCTAACGTTTTATTATAGTTAATTCCTTTCTGTTGGGTAAATTCCTTGGCGTAAATACGGGCCTTATATTTTTTTAGCTTTCCTGTAAACGTGTACTTTTTTCTTAGTATTTATTTCGTATTTACCAGGTGCCCGTATATCTTATCGTTTAGTATAAAACAGAAGGTTCCGTATTGGAGGTTTTTTTTAATTTTAATAAAGATAGTTTTAAGTTATATCTTACGTTCTAAGCTTTTTATGGTTTCTTTTAGTAATAGACCGTCGTTTATTATAGCGTATAACTTATAACCGTTTTTATTTTGGTTTTTAGCATTTAATAATAGGTAAAAATGAAAGGGATCGTTATTATCGTTTTTTTAAGTTAAAGTTAGCTTTAATTTACGTATTAATTTTAATATTTCGTTTAAGGTTTTTAAGGCGTATAATTTGGGGATCGTTTTTTTCGGGCGTCCCTTTTTCCGTTTAACTTGTTTAGTTTTCTGGTTCGTATTGTCCTTTAAAACGATATTATCGTTCCTATTTTTTATTTTAACACTTTGTTTTTAACGGTATCTTAGTTGTTTTTATATGGGTTGCGGAAGTAACCGAATAATATCTTTCGGGTTAGGAAGTTATCCTGGTTTTTTCAGGTTCTTATAAATAATGATATACGGTATTATTAGTAATTTACCGCCTTTTAACAATTATATTTTGTAATTATATATCCCTTAGTAACTTAATAGCATTTTTTTTACTTTACGGGTTACCAGTTTTTTTAATTTGGTCCTGTAATTTTTATCGATTAGGATTATATATTCACTGTTAAAGATCCGAAAGTAATTATTATTAAGCTTATAGGATTTATTAAGTTCGAATACGTTTTTAAAGTATTTAATCGGTATTACGTCTTTTATTATTAATTATTTAGTTTTGTTAACGGTGTATGTTATTACTTTTATTACAAGGTCCTAGAAATATATTGGTATTTTTATTTAGGCCGTAATTGCGCGTATTTCGTCTTAAAGGAATTATATTTTTCGTTTTACGATTTTATTTTAATATTAATTATAAACGTTAGAAATTATTAATTTAATATTTTCCATTACGTAAAAGTTTTCGATAATCGTTATATTAAATTCCTTACCGTTATTAAGGCGTAAAATTTACGTTTTCTTTTTTTTACTTTTTATATCTGGTAGTAACGTCTTTAAACGTTTAGATATCCGGGTAATATACGCATATAGATTTTGCTATATTTTATTTTTAGTTTTAAACGAATAGTATTTTTTATAACGTAATAGGTTATTTATAATAAACCCGAAATAGCCGTTATTTTCGATGTTAATAAGTTTAACGGTTTTTATATTATATTAAGTGATTTTTTTTATGTATATTATTTTTTTTATAGGTTAGTAAATGGTATTTTCCGTATTTTTTTTTTGTTATAAGTTATGTAAAGGAGCGATTTTATATCGTTAAGGTTTAGATTTATCCCCGTAAATCTTTTAATGGTTTAAATTAATCGTTTAATGTTAGGGTAATAAAAGTGGCGGTGTTAAAGGATAATTTCTTTTATAACTTCGTTTGTTATAAAAATTTTTCCGTTTTTAAGTGCCTTTATAAAGGTTATTTTTAGGTTATTAGTTAGGTTACCGTTATTTTTTTTATCGAATACTTTTTTTAGCGTATATCCTTATTAATAATCTTTATCGTTTAGAAACTTTAGGCCTTTAACAGTAAATTCCGGTTTTTTATAAAGTTATAAAAAAAATCCTTTTCGGAAAACGTTAATAGTTGTTAATTTAAACTTATTAAGGTTAATTAAGGTATTTTTGTTTAGGTAACCTTTTTTTTTATAAAATATTTTTTCGGAGAATACCTTTAGGGGAAAATCGTTAATATATAGCGTATATTTTACTGTAATTTTGTTATTTTTTTTATTAGGGTTTTTTAAAGGCTATTTTATAGTACCGATAAAGGTAGCAGCTATAGGTCCTCCGCCTGTTATAATGTAAATTCCCTTGGATTTGATATTTAATACCAAGTTTTTCTCGAAGTCGCCGATGTTGTTGGTAATATTGACGTTTGCTTTTAAATCCTAAAGTAATTTGTTTCTATCGTTTTCTATAGAGGAATGTATATTTAAAAGTATAGCGCTGCTTATAACTGTTGTCTTAGTTGCTTTAAGGTAATTAGTTACTATAACTTTAAGGTAGTTGGTTTTTTGCAGCTTAAGGCTCTGAGTTATTTATAACTTAGGGCTCTTAGCCCTTATAGTTCCTTACGTTATTTCTTAAATTATTTTGTCGTATTATTATATAAGGTTTTGAAGTTGTTATTCGTTAACGTAAGCGCTGAAGGTTTTTCCGTTTAAACGGTATAAGTTTTTTAAACTTTTAAAAATAAATTACTTTTCGTTTTAATTACCGTTACGGGTATTACGAAAGTTGTTACTTTAATTGTTTTAACTATTATTACTATTATTATTACGTTAGCCACTATTTTGGCTTTGTTTCCCTTTTTTACTTTTACCTTTTTTTTACGGCTTAAGGTAGTTTTTCGCTAGGTATCCATATTTGCCATAGTTGAAGCAAAATGGCTTTCCGTTTTTGTTTTATGCGGGCTTGTTATCTCGGAAATTGTTATTATTGTTTTTATTTCCCTTATTTTTTCGTACGTTAGCGGACCGTCCGTTATTCTTTTTCTTATTAGATCGGTTATAAAATTCGTTATTAAAGTCGTCGATCAGCTGTTAAAAAAAGTAATCCGTTTGCCGTAGCATTAACTAAATAGTTTTGCACCAATTGCTAACGCGGTTCTTTATAGCAGTAAAGAATATGGTGATTTATTTCTCCGTTCCAAGTTGTATATTATAACCTTTTATTTTACGGAAAAGTTTTTTAAAACTTAATAATAAATTGTACCGGGTTTCCTTTATCATAAGTAACCTTGCTAAGCTTTTTCCAAAAAGACCTCTACCTAGCCTTACCTATCGTTACATAGGTCCTCCGGAACGTTTTTAACATTTTCGTACCTTTTTTAATACTTATAATTAACTTTAAAGGCGCTTTTTTGTAAATCTTAATAATAGCTTTCGTTAAACGAAGTTAATCCAGTTAATTTAATTTTATCCCGTTTTTATAGTTAATTTCTTTTATCGTAAAACTTAGGGTGTTATTTTAAAGTTCCTAATTAACCCAGCCTGCTAAGTGATTTTTTTTATCCAGCGAAAAGTTAAAGCGTTTTTAACGTAGTTTTGTATCTGTATTATTAAACTTTTTAAAGTTTTTTTCTTTATTCTTTAAACGAACGCTTAATTTATTAGAGTTATTTAAGTTACTAGGGCTCGAAAAGTTACTGGAAATATTAGGGGAATTATTTAAATTATCAAAGTTATCGCGTACCATTTTTTTTCCTTTAAGTAACTTACTTTTTTTTTTTTTTTCGGAGGGTTAAGTTTTTTTATAAATTACCTCTTAAGTTTCGTTTCACTTTTTTTAATAGGTTAATCTCTTTTATATCGTTTTTTAATACAATAAGTATTTTTTTAAAGTTATTAACCTTAATTTCAGGCAATATGTTTTATAATATTTTCGGTTATATATTCGTATTACGCAAACTTTTAAAATTTCGCGTTTTAAATTAAAACATATTTAATAATTGTATTATTATAATATTTATATGTTTTATAATATCATTATTTCTTTCGTTTTAAAGCTTTAACTTTTTAACCTTTTTTTCGATTTGCCGATATTTATCCTTTTGTACCTTAACGTTACGTTTAATACCGCTTATATTAGTATTTAAGGACGTATAAAGCTTATTTAAGTCCGTTATAATCTGTTATCTCTAGATAAAGGTTTTAAATCGGTCCTTTTTCGGCTGCTAAAATAATGGGGTGTTTTTTAAAAACGTTTCGAAAATAGGTTTTTTTCCTACCGCCTTGTTTAATATAGGTTTTTATTTCTCCTTTTCCTTATTATAAAATTCGTCTTGGGGAATATCTTTATTATAAGAAGGTTTTAATTGGGGAAAAAGGAATAAAATTTTAAATAAGCCGCTTTACTCAGCAGGAAGCTGCCTAAAATTTTATTACTTATTCGCTATCGTTAACTGCCTGACTTTCTTTCGAATCGTTAACTAAACAATTCTTTTTTAAATTTCGTATTCTTTTTATTAATTTAATTTGTAAATAATTACTTCGTATAACGTACTAAGTTACCAATTAACCAAAAGATGCTACTATGTTAACAATTACAGTAATTAAATGCAGGATACTAGCGCAAAATTTTGTATTAATAATCCTGTAAACTGAAAACGTCTGGGGCAAACCGCCTTTACATACATAATCCATACTTAAAGGGTTCTTTCATAACAAAGGGTATCCTAGGCAATATTCTTTAACCTAAGCCCACCAGCCGTAATTATCTTAAAGTACCAACTGCCGACACCTATTAAAAAACCTAAATGAAATCTTAAATAAAGAATTTATAATTAACTTTATTTTTTAAAATATACTTAATCTCGATGTTAAATTATTTTATTTAAGCGATTTATTAAATAAATACGGTTTTAAGTAACAAGTTTAATAAGCTGTTGATTTAAACGATTAAAATTTTAACGTTAATTTTGAACTTAATTTAAACATCGTAAATATAGTTATTTTAAATTTTAAAAAATAGTTTAATATTTTAGTTTACCTATATTATAATTTAATATAATTAGTATTAAGGTTATTATATATATTTTTTAATCTTTTTAAAATAAAGCTTTAGTCGGAATTTTAAATAAATCAATATTATTTAAAAGGTTTAAATTTCTTTTAAATCTTATATTATACTTTAATATATAAAGTTCTTATTACTTTAATATTATTACATTAACAATTATTTATTAGGTAAATATATCCGATTAAAACGGTAAATCTTTAATATAATTACTGTTTATGTATATTAATTATAATATCGACTAATTTAATATATAACCCGTTTTATTAATATTAGCAATATACTTTAAAATGTACCTTTTAATTTTTAAAAAAAACTTTAACTTTATTATATCGCGTTTTCGACGTTTTAATTCCTACGTTATTTATAAATAATTAGGTTATTTAAAGTATTATATAAATTAAAAACTGGTTAATAATAAGATAAAAGGAAGTTATAAAGTAAATAAACTTAAAAATATAAAAAAGAAATTATATAATCCTTTTTAATAAAAGTTAAAGTAATTAAAAAGATCCGATAAACAAAATTATAAACGTTATTAGGAAATATATAAAAAATATATAAAAAAGACTTGTCGTTATTTTATAATATAAACGCATTTTATAACGTAATAATATTAATCTAATTAATCGTTAATTACTATCTTTTTATATATAATAAACTAAGTATTTTTATATGTAATATATAACTTAAAATCCGTTAATTAATTTATGTTTTATATTAACTGGTATTTTATATATTTAGCTTAATATGTCTTATATAAAACCGTACGGATTTTATAAATACAGCGTAATATAATATTTAATTTTTTTATATTTCGTCTATCTTTAAAGAAGAGTAGCATTTTTACAAATAATATTTAGTTATTTTTAAATAAAACGTATATTACGTTTTTAATAAAGAATGTAAAAAATAAAGCTATTAATCAAGTACCTAGTTTATTACGATATTTACTTTTTTAGTTAATAACTTATTAATTTTTAAGAAGGTTTTTTATTCTTTTTAATCTAGATTTTCTAATAATATAAACTTGTTAACAAGGGTATTATTAGTAATAATATTTTTATTTATTATAACTTATATATAATATTAATTTATATAGCTTTGTTTTTGTAACTTTATTATATATTTTATTTTATAAAACTTAGTATAAAATATATAGAACTTTTTTTTATTAATTTAATATAATTTAATATTAACTAACTTTAATTTATTATTAATAGTCCTTTAAATAGGAAAGTAATTTTAAGTAATATATATATAATTAATAAAAAGAATATAAAGACTTATATTAAAGTCGTTTAACTTTTTTTTATAACGTCTCGGATAAACTCACGGGATAGACAAGCTTACGGGATAGTTTTTAACATCTCGTAATAACAAACTTAATTTAATTAATTATAACATATTAAATTAATTCAAAATAATCGGTTTTTTTATCGCCAAACGTCTTTATAACTTCCTTATAAATACGTATATTATGTCCGGGCTTTCCGTAAATACTATACTTCCGTTTTTTTGTTTAAACCTTTTTATAACAATTATTTTTAACTTTTCCTAATTGTAATTACTTATTACCATCTTCTTTTTTAGTTATAAAAGCCTTTACCTCCCTTATAGTAAGTATTCCTTTTTTTTTTAAAAAAACGTACGTTTTTAGTTTTGCAATATTTACTTAAAATATAATTCGTTTCGCGTAATTAAGTAACTTTTTTTCGAAAAAAAGCAACTTCGTATAAAAATAATAAGTTACTTTTTGTTAAAAGATTCGCCAATTTAACGATTTTTGTCGGCGAACTACCCTAGTAATTTTTAATCCTTTTTTATAAATAACGTCTTTATTTTATTATTTTCTTAATATTTCTAAGGGTTTTTGTAAACGGAAAACGAATAAAACCGGTAGAGGTTAACGGGAAGATAATTAACGTAAGTATAACTGGAAAAATTTCGAATTCGGAAAAAACGTTATTAAAATTAAATAAAACGAAACCAGCTTTCGTAAATCCGGATTTAATATTATCGGTTGTTATAATAACTTTAAACGTATTACGAAAACCGGTAATAAAAATTTTTTTAATAATATAAATAACGTAACGTTATATAAAACTTTCGATATATAATAAGTAAATGCGTTTTAATACGGAAAAACAAAATATATCGAAAAATTAAAATTAATAAAAAAAATAAACAGATATATAAAGTATAATAATGTCGTTAACCTTGTAGTAATTTTCGAATTCGATTAAATAGTAATTTTCGTAACCGTTAAAAATAAAAAAACGTTTCGAATTTTTAATATATGTTCGAATATATTTATCGAAATATTTAACTTATTTTAAATTTAATTTATTTATCGTTTAATCGTTTTCGTTTATAATAATCCTTTAATCGGGTAAAAGTAAGTTATTGGCAAACTAGCGAAAAAAGTAATTTTTCCCGGTAAGGGTAATAAATAAAAACAAGGCTTAATTTTAAAAGTTAATAATTTGTATTATTATAAATTATTCCCGATTTTTTTATTGGGTTTATTTAAGTTTTTTACGTTTTTTAATATTAATAATAATTATGCCGGTTGTTATAAAAAACTTTATCAAAAATTTTATCTTGTCGAAATTGTAAATATTCTCTTTTACGATACCGTATTTTGCGATTATAACCCGAACAAACTTAAATTATTTACGAAATATCTTTAAATTTTCGTATAAAACTTTTTAATAATTTATTTTTCGATTAAAATATATTTCGAATTTTTGTTACCTTTTAATAAAATTAAATATTTATTTAATTCCGACGTATTTTATAACGCGTTACGTAAATAGCAAATTCGTTATATCTTTAATATATTAATACTAAATAGGAAACGTTTACGTATTTAAATTAAGGATTTGGTCGATAATTAATTATTTTTCGGTCGGCGTTAATTTTCGTAAATTAAAAATAATATCGGTTTTGGAGAATTTATTAATATATCGTACGTATATAGTAAAATGGGCGACTTTATAAATAAAATTAAGTATCGTATAATTAAATGTCGGGTTTCGTTTTTTAACTTAAACGGCTAAATTTATTTTTAATTTTTTTATAAGCCGTTTTATATTATTAGTATTAAAAAATAGTTAATTGAAATTGAGTAATTAAAATATGTTAAAAATTATCCCGTAAGCTTATTTATCCCGTGAGCTTATCCGGTACGTTAAATATATTTTCTTTAATAAAATGGCGTATAAATTTATAGTTTATTCTTTTTCGACTTTATTTTATATATATATACTATAATTCACTTATTTTATAAGTATTAAAAAAATCATTTTAATAAGTTCGACTTTTAAAGTTTTTCTTTATTATTTTTAAATTTGTATTTAAAATTAATTTCGATTTATTATAAAATTAAGTTTTAATATTAACGGTTATATTATATAAGTATCGTAAACTATATAACGGGGAATAATAATTAATCGGTCGACTAATTAAATAAAGACATTAATTATATTTTTATATTAAATTCTTTATAGAAATTAAAATTTAAAAATAATATATAGATTTAATTTCTTTTTAATTTCTATCTTTTTATAAGATATAATAATAATATTAAGTTTAGGTTTAATATTATTAATTAAGTTTTCGCCACCTTTATAAATTATGTTAATTATAAATTAAAATAACGATATAATATATTTACTCGGGTTATATTACTGTACCGATATAACATTAATTTCGTTTTTACTTCCGGCTTTATATTTAATGTTTAAAATAAAGATTTTAAAGTTGTATTTCGTTACCGTAATATTAAAACTTCGAATTTTAACTTCGATTTTTTAAATCGTTATTTTACTTTTTATAATTGAATATTTTTAATATTTTATTAATTATAAAGGTTTTAAAAGCTTTATTAAAATTTAAAAAAGCCTTAATTAAATCGACTTAAATTACTTTAAACTCATTATTAACTTCTATTTAAATTTTAATTATATATAATTTAATAAGCTCTTTCTTAATTACACCGTTTTAATTAATACTATCGTTTATTTAATAGTAGTATTTAAATATATTTATAACTATTAACTTTAATTTTTTATATTAAATTTCCTTTTTATTAATAAGTTTAATTATTAAAATATTAATAAAAATATGCAGTAAATAAAAGTTATTAATATTTAATATTCGAAGTTCCTTTAAATAATAAATATTCTTAATTTTTATATAGTTATTTATATAATTATTTACGTAATAAAACTTTTTTATATAACAGCTATTCTCTTTAAAAAAAAGACAACCCTATAATTAAATTAAATAAATTAATAAATCATATTATGTCGATTACTAGACTTTTCTACAACTTAATCTTTTTATACACGTTTTAATATAAAGTAATTTCAAACTGTTTAGTTATATAAGCTCTTATCGACGACCATTTTTAAGGGAATTCTAAACGGTTTTCGTAATCCGGAGCAGCTAGATATATTATCGCTAGTAATTCTTTAGCTTATATCGAGTTAAAAGTTAAATTTTAATATTTCTAAGCCTTTTGCCGCTTATTTCCAGCTTTTTTAGTAATTTCTCTATATAATCGATATTTTTCGTTATATAGTTATTTAATCTTTATTTATTATTATTTTTACATATTAAATTGTATTTAAAAATTTAAAATAAAATTCGACTTTTTTTGAAAGAAATTCGGTTAAATCGACGAAAGTATTAATATTTATTACTTATCTTAAAACCTTATACAGTTTAAAATTTTTTAATAAAACGTTTTTCGTAAATGTGTTATAATTACGGAATACGGGGACCTTATAATAGGAATTGCTTTTAATTATTTTAATTATTTTAATTAATAAGAATTTAAAAAGGTATCGTAAGATCGTTTAAGGTTAAAGGGAGCTTGTTTAAAGTTCCTAATCTTTTTTTCTAGTTAATATCTAATACTTTTAATTATATAATTAATAACGGGTTATAAAGTTATCTTATACGAATTTAAGATTTACCGCGAAAAGCTTAATATCTTCTAAGATATTATCTATATAGTACTTTATATAAGACTTATAAAATCGAAAGTATGCTAATAAAAGTTCTAGCTTATTAGGAAATTCTACCTATCGAACCGTAAAGCTAAAAAGTATAAAATTTATTAAAGTCGAAATTTATCGGGATTACGCGAATAAGTTTTCTAATTAATATTAATCGAAAAATTAAATATCTACGGGGACTTAACAATTAATTTCGAATAAAAGTTTTATAACCGAAATTTATAATTTATTATAATTACAAAAATTATTAATATTTATTATATTTAAAAATGTTAAAGAAATTATTTATGGTATTAATTATTAATATAAATATTTAGTATTGTTAATTTAACCGGGATAAAATAATTTAAATTTAATAACTTTATATAAAATATTTATTAATTTTTATAACAAGGTTAATAAAATTAATTTCGATTATTCGGTTTTAATCGATAATAACCTTTTATTTATTAAACCTTAAAAGTTTTATAAAATATAAAGGTTTAATAAGATTAAACTATACCTTATTTTTATTAAAATTAAAATTCTAATTATTTAAGCTTTTTAATATCTTATACTATTAATAAAAATATCTTAATTTATTTTAATATCAACGTATTATATACGTAAGTCGCTTAAATAAGTATATTAGCAATTTTTACGTTATTTTAATTACGTGATTTTAATTATTTATTTTTTAAAATTAATAATATAAAACAGCTTATAAGAAAGTGAAAATAAACTTAACCATTAAAATTAAAATAACAAGATTCGAAATTTAATTATAAACGACTTTATATAATACATAACGTTTCCGAATTCACTTTAGAATATTAATATAACGGTAAAACTTATCCAGCCGATATTGTTTTTAATTTACGAAAAATAACGTTAATTAAAGAAAATATGTTTTCGAATAATGTACTATATAAGCGAGTCGCTCACATAAACGAATCGCTCGTTTTTTACGCCATTTTAATTACGTAACTTTAATCGTTTATTTTTTAATACCAATAATATAAAACGGCTTATAAAAAAAGCGAAGATAAATTTAGCCGTTTAAGTTAAAAAAAAAACCCCGAAACTTAGTTATAAACGGCTTTATACAATATATAACGTTCCCGAATCTACCTTAAAAAACCGATATAACGGTAAAGCTTGCCGAGCCGACATTATCCCTAATTCGCGAAAACTAACGCTAACCGAAAAAAAATCGATTATCGAATAAATCCTTAACTTAAATACGCGAACGTTTTTTATCCGGCTTTAATATATTAAAAATATAACGAATTTGCTATTTACTTAATACGTCGCAATATATATCGGAACTAATTAGGCGTTCAACTTTATTAAACGGTAAAAAAAACTTAAAACGTATTTAAATCGAAAAATAAATTACCAAAAGGTTTTATACGAAAATTTAAAAGTATTTCGTAAATAATTTACGTTTATTCGGGTTATAATCGCAAAATACGGTATTGCAAAAAAGGATATTTATAACTTCGATAAAATAGGGTTCTTAATAAATTTTTTTATAGCAGCAGGTATAATAATTACAAATGCCGAAAAACGTAAAAAACCTAAATAAACGTAATAAAGGAATAAAAAATAATTTACAGTAATACAAGCCGTTAATTCTTAAAGTTAGGCCTTATCCTTATTTATTATTTTTACCGGAAAAAACTATTTTTTTCGCTAGTTCGCCGATAACCCATTTTTACCCGATTAAAGGATTACCGTAAGCGAAAACGGCTAAACGACAAATAAATTAAGTTTAAAATAAATTAAATATTTCCATAAATATATTAAAACGCATATTAAAAATTCGAAACATTTTTTTATCTTTAACGGTCACGAAAATTATTATTCGATCGAATTTAAAAATTACTGTAAAACCAATAGCATTATTACATTTTATATACCTGCCTATTTTTCCTATCGGCTTTAACTTTTTAACGTATTTTGTTTTTCCGTATTAAAACGTATTTATTCGTTATATATCGAAAATCTTATATAACGTTACGTTATTTATATTACCAAAAAAATTTTATTACCGGCTTTTACGACGCGTTTAAAGCTATTATAACAACCGATAATATTAAATCCGGATTCGCAAAAACGGGACTTATTCCATTCGATCCTAATCGCATCCTTTCCGAATTAAAAATTCCAGTTATACTTATACCGATTATTTTTCCATTTACCTTTGCTAATTCCGTTATTTCTCCACCTGCGAAAACTCTTAGAAATATTACTAAAGCAATTCGACGGGAACGTTATTTATAAAAGAAAATCAGAAATTATTAGGGTAGCTCGCCGACAAAGATAGTTAAATCGGTTAATTTTTTGACAAAAAGTAACTTATTACTTTTGTATAAAATTGCTTTTTTGGAAAAAAAAACAATTACTTTTACGAAACGAACTACGTCCTTAATAAACGTCGAAAAACTAAAAACATACGTTTTTAAAAAAAGGGAACGCTTACTGTAAAAAAAGCAAGGGCTTTTATAGCTAAAAAAAAAAGTAATAATAAGCAATCGCAATTAATAAAGGCTAAAAGTAATCGTCGTAAAAAGGTTCAAACGAAAAAACGGAAATGTAACGTTTACGGTAAACCCGGATATAATACGCGCACTTATAAGAAAATTATAAAGACGTCTGGCGATAAGGAATTTAAATGATTTAAATTAATTTATTACGTTGTAATTAATTTATTTAACTTCGTTATTACAAAATGCTAAAAAACGAGCGATTCGCTTATATGAACGACTCGCTTATGTAGTACGTTAGGTTTTTAATTTAAATATATATTAAGTTATTAAGTTTAAGTTATATTATTTAAATTATGTTAAAAATACGATATAATTATATTAATAATTAATATAATATATATTCTTTTAATATTTTCTAATATAGTAATTATTAATAATTTTTACGATTATAATATATTATATATTTTAATTCGGAAACGTTTTATACAGAATTTAATTATTAAGCCTTTATTAATATATAATATCTCGATTAATATTAATTTAAAAAGCTTATTTACGTAAAGTCGACAAATTTCGACCTTAATAAATTATATACCTTTTAACTAGTTTAATAAAAAGAACATTTTAAAAGGTAAATAATAATTTAAAAAACATTAAACTGTTCGCGGTAAACCTTAAATCTATATAAAATAATTACTTTACGATTTTTCATTAGTTATAGGATTAAAAATATTATATATTAGCTGGAAAAAAAGGATAAAATTTTTAAATTAACTTTTCTTTTATATTTTCGATTAATTTTACTGTTTTTCGAATTTTAATTAATTAATATAATTAAAATATAGCGGTTAAGTTCGAATATAAAGTTTTACCATTCCGTATTATCGAAGCTTTAACAGAAATAGTTTTTATCATATTTTTTAATATAAATAAAATAATCGGTTAAATTAAATATAAAAATGTCTTTATTAATATTAATATTTTTTCCGCAAAAACCCGGGTTTTATTTCTAATTTTTAAACATAATTTAATTTAAAACGGCGTATATAATCGATTTTTGTATAAATTTATACAAAAGAAATATCCGGCTTATAAAGGAATTATTAATAAAACTGGAAAAAAATAATGACGAGTTTAAAAAAGTTAAAATTTAATTTTTAAATTGATATAAAGTGGAAAATATAAACCATAGTTTATTCCGCTATTCCGGATTACAAAAACCGTTAAAACTTCCGTTAAAAATAGTAGTTAATAAGAGCATAACTGCGTAATCTTTAAAATGGAAAGTTTTAATAAAGGTTAATAATCGAAATAATATAATTTATAAATTTATTTAATATAGTTAACGTATTATATAAGTTCGCGAATTAAATAAGCTCGCAAGCCGTTTTTATCAACATTTTAATTACTTAACTTTAATCGTTAATTTTTTATTATTTATAACATAGAACGTTTTATATAAAAAATTAAAATAAACTTAGCTATTTAAGTTGAAAAACGAAACCTAAAATTTAGCTTTAAAAAGTTACATTTTATATATAACGTCCCCGAATCTATTTTAAAAACCCGATATTATTTCTTATTTGCGAAAATTAACGTTAACCGAAAAAAAATTTATTATCGAACAAATCCTTAATTTAAATACGTAAATATTTTTTATTTAACGTTAATATATTGAATATATAGCGAATTTATTATTTACGTAACGTGTTACGGAACGTATCGGGATTAATTAAATATTTAATTTTATTAAACGGTAAAAAAAACTCGAAATATATTTAAATCGAAAAATTAATTATTAAAAAATATTATAAGAAAATCCAGTAATATTTCGTAAATAATTTAAACTTATTCGGGTTATTATTATAAAATACGGTATTATAAAAAAGGATATTTATAATTTCGATAAAATTAAATTTTTAATACGGTTTTTTATAATAACGGATATGGTAATTATTAATACCGAAAAACGTAAGAAATTTAAATAAATTTAATAAAAAAATAAAAAATGAGTTATAATTATTTAAATTGTTAATTTTTAAAATTAAGTTATACCGTTATTTATTATTATAATAAGGAAAAATTATTTAAATTTTAGTTTTATAATACTTTATTATTAATAACCGATTAAGAAATCGTATTAATAATAATTAAATAATAAACTAATTAAATTTAAAATAAATTTAACATTTCGATTACTATATTTAAATACGTACGAAAAAATCGAAACGTTTTTTTATTTTCGACGGTTACGAAAATTATTATTCGATAAAATTCGAAAAATATTACGTTAATTACGATATTATTACATTTTATATATCCGTATATTTTTTACATAAATTTTAACTTTTTAATGTATTTTATTTTTGTTTAAAACGCGTTTATTTATTATATATTAAAAACTTAATATAACGTTATTATATTTATATCGTTAAAAAAAAATTTCTTACCGGCTTTTATAACGTATTTAAAATTGTTATAATATCCGATAATATTAAATCCGGATTTGCGAAAGTTAGCCTTGTTTTATTCGATTTTAATACCGTTTTTTCCGAATTTGAAATTTTTTTAATTATGTTTATGCCGACCGTTTTCCCGTTAATTTCCGCCGGTTTTATTCGTTTCCCGTTTACGAAGATTTTTAAAAATATTAAAAAAACGATAAAATAAGGATGTTATTTGCAAAAAAGGATTAAAAATTACTAGGGTAATTCGCCGACAAAAATCGTTAAATCGGCGAATCTTTTAATAAAAAGTAACTTATTACTTTTATACGAAGTTGTTTTTTTTTTCGAAAAGAAATTACTTAATTATGCAAAACGAATTATATTTTATGTAAACGTCGAAAAACTAAAAATAAACCTTTTTAAAAAAAAGGATATTAATTATATAAAAAGGACAAGTTTTCCTGGCCGAAAAAAAAAGTAATGAAAAAATACAGCTAATATCCGTTAAAGATAATTATCGTAAAAGGGTTAAAACGAAAAAACGGAAATATAACGTTTGCGGCAAACCCGGATATAATGCGCGTACTTATAAAGAAGCTGTAAAAACGTTTAACGAAAAAAAAATCCGATTAATTTTAATTAATTTAAGATATTATAATTAATTAATTTGAATTTGTTATTAAAAAATGCTAAAAAACAGCTCGCGAACTTGTTTAACTCGTAAGCTTATATAATACGTTAATTATTAATTTATTATTTTATTTTCTTTATTAGTATTTATTTATATATAGTTTAAACTTATATTTATTTAAATATTATTACGTTTTTTTATAAAATTATTTATTAATAGGTAAAATTATATTAATAAAATAAAAACGATAATTATTATTAGAAAAAGTATTTAATATAAGATTAATTTCATTTTTATAAATATATACCAGTTAATATATATAAAAAGATCCGGTAGTAAGTAATATAAAGTACTAATTATAAAAATATAATAGAAAGTTTTAAACGCTATAAAAGAGGATATATATTTAAATAATTTTAAAAACTTAAAACTATAAATATTTTAGTAAAAGTTATATTATAATATCTTTAATTTATTAACGATTTTAATATATTTAAAAGTTATTTATTATTATTAAATTACTGTTTTTAAAGAAAACGTAACCGTAAAACTAAATTAAATAAATTAATAAATTATACTATTTATTACTAGGCTTTATTAAACCTTGACCTTTTCGCAGCCCTTATCGATAACTATTTTTAACGGAATTTTAAATCATTTTCGTAATCCGGAATAGCTGGATAAATTATCGTTCGTAATCCTTTAACTTATATCGATTTAAAAGTTAAACTTTAATATTTTTAAACCCGTTATTATTATCTTTTAATTTTGTTAGTAATTTTCCTATAAGCCGGATATTTTTTTAATATAAATTTAAGTAAAAATCGATTATTTATATTATTTTATATTATATTATATCTGAAAATTATAAATAGAACCTGGTTTTTTTCGAAAGAACTATTAATATCGATAAAAATATCGATATATTTTATTCGGCCGATTACTTTATTTATATCGAGTAATATTATTAAAACCGTTTCCTTTAAAATTTCGGAAATATAAAATAGTAAACCTTTATATTAGAACTTAACCGGTATATTTTAATTATTTTAATTAGTAAATATTCGAAAAATCGTAAAATCGATTAAGGTTAAAGGTAACTATTATAAAACTAAGAAAAGGCTATAAAGTAATTATCTTATACGAACTTATAGTTTACCGTAAAAAACTTAATATCTTTAAAATTATTACCTTTTAAGAAATTCCCCTTATTAAACCGTAAAGCTAAAAGGTATAAAGTTTATTAAGGTCGAAATTTATTAATATTACGTAAATAAACCTTTTAGCCGATATTAATCGAAAAATTACGTATTTAAAGAAAACTAGTAGTCGGTTTCGGAATAAAGCTTTTCGTAACCGAAATATATATTGTAATATTACCGTAAAAATTATTAATAATTAGCGTATTCGAAAATATTAGGTAAAATATTTATCGTATTAATTATTAATATAGTTATTTTATATTCTTAATTTAATAGAAATTATACAGCATAAATTTAATAACCTTATATTATTAAATTACTTTATTATTATATTATAAAAATTCTAATATAATTATTTACTTATTTTCTATCTTTAATTTATCGTTATTAAAATCTCTTTATTATTATATAATTTTAAATTATTATAATTAATATCGATATATAATTTAAAAAATATTTCAATATTTTAAATATTAAGTTTAATAATTAATATTAATATTTAACCGTTTAATATATCCGTAACGTTAATTCAAGTAATAATTATTTATTTTAATATTATTATAATATTTAATATATTTATTACGGATAAAGTACGTGTTTTTTAAATATATTTAATAATATTAAATATTATAATATACTATAATTACTAAGTTAAACTAATATATAATATAATATTACTATAAATTAAAGCATGATATTATATTTAAATATCGTCCTTAAAATTAATCGAGGTTGAAAAAGGTGGCTGGTCTAGAGTTCCTAGCCCTTTTTCCTAGCTGACATCTAACACTTTTAGTCGTGAGACTGGCGAAGGGTCGCAAAGCCATCTTATACGGACTTAAGGTTTACCGCGAAAAGCTTAACATCTCCTGAGTTATTAAGATTCCCCCTGCCAAACCAGCTAGAGGGCATAAGGTTTATCAGGGTCGAAGCTTGTCGGCATTACGCAAGTAAGCCTTCTAAGCCGATATTAATCGAAAAATTACGTGCTTACGGGGACCTAATAATCGGCTTCGGGATAAGGTTTTTCGCGACCGAGGTATAATTTATCGTTACCGTAAAAACAATTAATAATTACTATATTCGAAAATATTAGGTAAAATATTTATCGTATTAATTATTAATATAATTACTTTATATCTTTAGTTTAGCCTGGATAATACGGCTTAAACTTAATAACCTTGCATATTTAAATATCATTATTAAATATTACGTTTCGAATATTTAAAATATAATTTCTTATTAAATTAAATTAATATAATTCTTTTTATATAAATAATATATATTTAGTATTAAATATAACGTACTATATAAGCTTACGAGCTAAACAATCTTACGAGCCGTTTTTTATTAACATATTAACTACCTAACTTTAATCCTTAATATTTTAATACTAAAAATATAAAACGTTTTATAAAAAAATTTAAAATAAATTTAACTATTTAAATTAAAAAACAAAATCTAAAATTTAACTTTAAAAAATTATCTTTTATATATAAGTTCCCCGAAATTACTATAAAACCCTAATATTATAGTTAATACACTTAAACTGATATTATTTCCGATTTACGAAAATTAACGCTAACCAAAAAAGAAATATTATTAAATAAATCTTTAACTTAAATACGCAAATATTTCTTATCTAATATTAATACATTAAAAATATAACAAATTTATTATATATATAACGTATTACGGAACAAATTAAAGTTAATTAAATATCCAACTTTATTAAACAGTAAAAAAAACTTAAAACGTATTTAAATTAAAAAATCGGTTGTTAAAAAAATATTATATAAAAATTTAAAAATATTTCGCAAATAATTTAAATTTATTCGAATTATTATTACAAAATACAGTATTACAAAAAAAATATTTATAACTTCGACGAGACTAAATTTTTAATAAGGCTTTTTATAATAAAAACATAATAATTACTAATATTAAAAAACGCAAAAAACCTATATAAACCTAATAAAAAATAAAAAATAAATTACGACTATTTAAATTATTAACTTCCAAAATTAAGCTACACCGTTATTTATTATTATAACGGAAAAGAATTACTTTAAATCGTAATTCCGTAATAACTTATTACTAGTAACCGATTAAAAAATTATATTAAGTAATAATAATTAAATAACGAACGAATTAGATTTAAAATAAATCTAATATTTTAATTAATATACTTAAACGTATATAAAAAAATCAAAGCGTTTTTATATCATTAATAATTACGAAAACCATTATTTAATAAAATTCGAAAAATATTACGCTAATTACGATATTATTATATTTATATCGTTAAAAAAAAGTTTTTTGCCAGCTTTTACAACGCATTTAAAATTATTATAACGTCCGATAATATTAAATCCGGATTTACGAAAATTAATTTCGTTTTATTTAATCCTAATACCATTTTTTCGGAACTTAAAATTTCTTTAATTATACCTACGCTAACTATCTTCCCGTTAACCTTTACCGGTTCTATTCATTCCCTATCTACGAAAACCCCTAAAAATATTATAAAAAAACGATAAAATATAACCGTTATTAATAAAAAAAAAGAATTAAAAATTAAAAATTACCAGGGACCTCGCCGACAAGAATTATTAAATCGATTAATCCTTTAACAAAAAATAACTTATTACTTTTATATAAAATTGCTCTTTTTTAAAAAAAGATTACTTAATTACGTAAAACGAACTATATTTTAAGCAAACGTTAGAAAACTAAAAACAAACGTTTTTTTTTTAAAAAAGAACATTTACTATATAAAGAAAACAAGTTCTCCTAGCCGAAAAAAATTAGTAATAAAGAATTTGCAATTAACGGCGGCTAAAAATAATCGTTATAAAAAGGTTAAAACGAAGGAACGGAAATATAACGTTTACGACAAACTCGGACATAATATACGTACTTATATAACAGATATAAAAGCGGTAAACGAAAAAAAAATCGGATTAATTTTAATTAATTTAATATATTATAATTAATTAGTTCGAATTTATTGTCGAAAAGTATTAAAAAACGACTTACGAACTTATTTAGCTTATAAACTTATATAGTTCGCTAAGTAGAAAAAATTAAACAATAATAAATATTAATAATAATTAATAATAGAATTAAATTAAATAAAGATTTTATAATATTAATTATTAACTCCAAGGATATTTTTATATATTAATAATTATATAATATATTAAGTTAATATATAGAAATATTAAATAAAAATTAAAAGAATTATTATTTAACTAATATTAATAAGAACTTAACATAAATTTAAATATATATATAAGGTCGTTATGTTTAAGCCATATTATCCAAGCTGAACTAAAAATATAAAGTAATTACATTAACAATTAATACGATAAATACTTTACCTAATATTTTCGAATATGGTAATTATTAATGGTTTTTACGGTAATGATAGATTATATTTCGGTTACGAAAAGCCTTATCCCAAAACCGATTACGCAATGCCGATAAATTTCGACCTTGATAAACTTTATGCCCTTTAGCTAGTTTACTAAGGGGAATCTTAAATAATAACTTAGGAGATATTAAGTTTTTCGCGGTAAACCTTAAGTCCGTATAAAATAGCTGCTTTACGACCTTTCGCCAGTCTTAGAACTGTAAAATGGTTGGGGTTTGGTAAAGCTTAATAACCGATAGCATAATCTATCTATTTATTTAATTTAGTTCCACGGTTACGTCTTCTCTAGGAAGAATTTAAATATATATAATAAATTTTAATTTTTATTGCTAAATATATATTAGAAACCTTTCTCCTTAAAGAAAACGCAACTATATAACTAAATTAAATAAATTAATAAATTATATTATTTTAGTTATTAAGCTTTATTAAACCTTAATCTTTTTATATATAACTTTAAATTACTTAGTTATACCTTTATTAATAACTATTCTTAATCGAATTCTAAACGGTTTTTATAATCCGGAACAACCGGATAAATTATTATTCGTAATTTTCCAGCTTATATCGAGCTAAAAGTTATATTTCGAAGTTTTTAAACCATTTATTACTTATATTTAACTTTTTTAATAATTTCTTTATACGTTTGATATTTTTTAATATTAACTTATTTAATTTTTAATTATTTTTACTTGTATAAATTAAACCATATCCGAAGATTAAAATAAAATTTAATTTTTTTAGGAAAAGTTAGTTAAATTAACGAAAATATCGATATTTTTAGTTTATTTTAAAATTTTATAACGTTTAAGAATTTTTAAAAAAACGTTTTCTATAAAGATTTTAGAGTTACGGAATATCGATATCTTATACTAAAAATCACTTAATATATTTTAGTTATTTTAATTAATAAGAATTTAAAAAATCGTAAAATCGATCGAAATTAAAGTTATAAGATTAATCAAGGGTTATAAAGTTATCTTATACGGACTTAATATTTACTGCAAAAGGCTTAATAATTTTTAAATTATTATCTTTTAAAAGATTCCCCTTACCGAACTAATTAAAAAGTATAAGATTTATTAGGGTCGAAACTTATTAATATTATATAATCGGTTTTAGGATAAAACATTTCGTAACCGAGGTATATAATCTATTCTTATCGTAAAAACTATTAATAATTACCGTATTCGAAGATATTAAATAAAGTATTTATTATATTAATTATTAATATAATTATTTCGTATCTTTTAACTTAGTATTAATAATACGGCTTAATCTTAGTAACTTTATATATATTATAATATTTAAGTTTATTTTATTTTATTTATATTTTATATTATTTACGATAATAATATTATTTTATAATTCTTTAATATTCTTATTAAACGTGTTAATTTTAATAATCTTTTAAAAAATTCTATAAGTTTCCAGGATTATATTTTAAAGAATCTTAGGTTTATTAAGCTTAAAATTTATCGGTATTACGGAAAGAAGTTTGCTAGATAATATTAATCGAAAAGTTACGTATTTATATAAAGCTAATTATCGTTTTCGAAATAAAGCTTTACGAAATTAAAATATATCATTTAAAAAAATAGTAAGAATTTTAATATATTATCGTATTTAATAATATTAAATATAATATATAAAAC
Source organism: Monosporascus sp. CRB-8-3 (assembly GCA_004155055.1). NCBI lineage: Eukaryota > Fungi > Ascomycota > Sordariomycetes > Xylariales > Monosporascus > Monosporascus sp. CRB-8-3. The sequence goes on from QJNZ01000506.1 coordinate 26,647, forward strand.
ATTATTTATTAAATTAAATCATTATATTTAATTTATGTTAATATTTATAAAATAAATTATATATATTATAATACTAAAGAAACTTAAAATATATACTATAAATATAATATCTTTAAAGATAACGTAACCGTATTACTTAATTAAATAAATTAATCAATTATATTGTTTTCGTTATTAAGCTTTATTAAACTTTATTTTTTCGTTAGTAAGTTTTTCCGATTTATAAGAATTAGTATAATTCTAACCGCTTAAGCGTTTTACTTTAAGGTAATTTTAAACCGCTTAATTATACTTTTATCGACAACCATTTTTAACGGAATTCTGGAGGGTTTTTATAATCTGGAATAGCCGGATAAATTATTATTGTTAAATTTTTTTTATATTGAAATTTATATTTCGATTTTTTTAAACCTTTTATTATTTTTATCCAGACTTTTTAGTAATTTTTCTATATAATTAATATTTTGCATTATAAGGTTATTTAAATTTTAATTACTTTTATTTATATAAATTAAATCGTTTTCGCAAATTAAAAATAAAATCCGATTTTTAATAAAGTTTAGTTAAATTAATAAAGATATTAATATAAAGTTATTAAGTTTAAGCCGTATTATTTAAGCTAAGTTAAACATACGAAGTAATTATATTAATAATTAATATAATAAATATTTTATTTCATATTTTCGAATATAATAATTCTTAATAGTTTTTACGGTAATAATGTTATGGTACGTACTAGGGACGCTGCAACGGCTAGCTGGACCCGGCGTTTGATAACAGCTGGTAAGCCCTAATCTATAATTCCCTATTTCTAGCTACCTATCGGAAAGGATATGTTCTTTTCTTTTTTTTTTTCTCAGCTTTGGATTTTATAATAATTAATAGGAATTCGTTTTATTTAACGAAGCCCTTAGCCCGTAACATAATTTAAAGCTTATTTTATCGTTTAAGAAAACCTTATAATATCTTTATTATTTTTTAGATTTAAATTAACTTAAAGTAGCTATAGTTACGATAACGCGTTTTTTTGAACCTAGATAAAATCGGCGTAACTTTAACGTATCGGAACAACCCGAACGAATTAAAACTAAGATTAATAATTACCGATTATACTGTAATTACGTAAAGAGATTACCGTTATAATAGAGCAGGCGCAAAAGGAGGTATAATTGTTTTAAGATATTATTAAGATATATTTCCGTAACGACAAATAACTTAAAATTTAATTAAAATAATATTCGGAAATTTTAATTACCTTAAATATATTTTTCGAAAAGTTATATACGTTAAAAGATGTCTATATAGAAGTTATTACCGAGATTCTCGGCTTTAATTACGATAATTTTAAGAAAAAAGTATTTATAATACGCGTTTATAGCTTTAACGAACTGGATATAACGGCCGATTTAAAAAAGAAAATTATAAACCTTGTCGTTATATTTAGTAAAAAGGTTAACGAAATTACGTTTCTCTGTTTTCTTATAATAAAAAAAGATATATAAGCTTTTGCCGATTTTAACGGCATTTATAACTTTAATACCTTTAAATATTTAAATAATAAAAACATTAAAGTTTTATTTAAAAAAAAAATCTATATATTTTTTAAAAAATAACGGTTTATTAGCAAGTTAACGAGTTAACGGAGATTATTAAGAAGTTAAATATTACCGTTCGTATTTTTTTTTCTATTAGGCCGAATATTTAAAAAAGATATTTATTATTAAACTTAATCTTAGCCGGCATGTTTTAGTTGTCTTAATTAATGGGGGTTTAAGAAGCCCTGAGATTAATCGAGGTTAAAAAAGGTAGCTGTCGTAAGACTGGCGAAGGGTTACAAAGCTATCTTATACGGATTTAAGGTTTACCGCGAAAAGCTTAATATCTCCTAAGTTATTATCTATAAGGCACTTTGTACAAGGCCTACTGGATCGAAAAGCCAGAAAGCATAAGGTTTATCAAGGTCGAAGCTTATCGGCATTACGTAATAGTCGGCTTCGGGATAAAGCTTTTCGCGACCGAAATATAATTTATCGTTACTGTAAAAATTATTAATAATTACCGTATTCGAAAATATTAAGTAAAGTATTTATCGTATTAATTATTAATATAATTATTTCGTATCTTTAGTTTAGCTTGGATAATACGGCTTAAATTTAATAACCTTGCATTATTAAACTTAATACGTTTTCGGCTATATTTAATCTTAATAAAGTAAATGTTAATAATAAAGATTAAATAATTATAATATAACGATTAAAGGAATAATAAGCCGATATTTAAAATAAGGAATACGAAATTATTATTTTTAAGGATTACTTTAAATAAGTTAATATATCTATTTACGTATTTAATGTCGTAGAAAAAAAAGTAGAAAATTTACGGTCCCCGATTTTTAGCCGATAAATTAAAAAATATTATGTCGTTCGAAAATTAATACTATAAATAAAAAATAAGCTAGTAATTAACGCCGTTTATTTTATTAACGATTATATTAAAATAGCCGAAATTAAATCGTATTTTAAAAGCGATGTTATGAATAATATATTATTTTATTTATAATTAACTTACTTAAATTAATTAACAATTTTAAAAACCTTAATAAAATATTTATAAAGCAAATATTTTAATGTTAACAGTTAAGAAAAAGTAAAGAAGGACTTCCGAAAGCTAATCATATAGCCCGGCAAAGACTTTACCGCCTTTAAAAACAAATTCGTATACCTTATTAAAAAATGTCGTAAGTTTAAAAATAGCTAAAAATACGAATTTAAAATACGTTTAACGTTAAAACTTTAAATAATTTTAGCCTTTTTATATATCGATAAATTTATCGATTTCGATAAATACAGTTATACTAGTATTAAAATTTACTTTACTTTATAACAAACGAAATAATTCGAAAATTCGAATATAACCTACGGAAATCGAGGTTTTAAATACGGAAGTTATAAAAATGCTAATAGTTATAACGTTAATATTAATATAATTAATAATAAAAATAGGGACGTTAATAACTTACCTTCGTAATAAGGTAATATTAATAATAAATTATTACGAGATTACCTAAGATAATATATATTTAAGGGCCGATATTTTATTTATAATAAAAAAAAGTTATACCTTTATGAATTATTCGTAAAATCCGAATAAAAATAAACTATTCGACAAACGAAAAACTAAAGTAAACGTTATTATTAATAAATAAACCAAATCCGAATTTAACTTTTACAAACTAAACGAAAATATAAATAGCGATAGCTAGGAAAACTAAATACCCTAGGAAAGTAGATTTCCTTTTAAGGCATATATTAATAAAGGAGTTTAATATCGAAATACCCTTTAATTTTTTGTAACGAATATTTAACGGAGATGCTTTATTATTTTCCAGTACCGTTATATTTAATAGATTGTTATTAATTATTTACTTATCCCTCGGCGATACGGGAAGAAACGGATATTTATTTATTAATATATAATTCGTTAAAATAATTATTAAATACCTAAAACTTTATCTAATTACGGGTTTCGAACTTTATAAAATAGAAAAATTCGATAAGTAACTTATTTAACTAGTTAATATCCTAATATTTTTTAACTTTAAAATCTAAGAATATACTTAAAATTTAATATTTTTTATAATGTTCGATATAAAATAAAACATTATTATCGGATAAATATAATTCGAACGTTATTACGTAAATATAAACGTAATTAATTAACGTTTATTATTCCTCGAAAATTAAACGATTAAGTTATTTTACGATATTACTATAAATAAACCTAAAACCCTTATATTAAATTCGAATAATAAATTCTAATTAAAGGTATAAAAACGAAAACGCTTAATAAAACGTAAGAATAAACACCGTTAAAATAATAAAAAAGTTACTTAACGGTAGGACTTAACGTAACGATATACTCCTTTTACGTTAACGACCGAAAAAATATCCGTTATATCCGGTAACAATAAAGAATTAGCTAAATTCCGTTAATTCGATAAAGGGATTTAACGGAAAATTAACGTAAAAATAAAAAAACTGGAAAAAATAATCGAAATCGATAAAAAACGCAACCCGATTTTCCTAACCGTTTTACTATAAGAACTTAAATATTATATTAGCCCTTAAAAAATATCTTTCGACGGTCGTTATTTAAATATTCGGAAAATGTAAAATAATTAAACGAAAATTTAAAGCCCGTTATTAAAACGCCTAAAAGAAAAAACCTAAAAGAACTATATTTATTAAAGAACGTATAAACCCTTTATATACTTAAAAAAAGTTTAGTTAGTATAAAAACAACCGCCCGATATTGTAATAATTAAAACTATTAAGTTTTACCGACTTATTAAAAGCGTTATTATTTATATAATTATCTTAAACAAGATTAATAAAATTATTACGAATAAATAGGACGCGATATTTTTATTTCGTAACGAAAACAAGTTACGTATTTGTACCTATAAGTTAATACCTAAAAAGTATTACGAATATTTTAACGTATTGAACAAGGTAAAATCGGACGAATTATTACCGAAAAAAGTTAATGTTAATTATAAGATCGAGATCGACGGCAAGCCTAAGAAGCTAAGATATAGTTCTTTGTATAAGATATTTATGGAAAAATTAAAAATATGCCGGAAGTATATCGTCGACCATTTGCGAAAAGGCTTTATTACGCTTAGCTTAGCCCTTTAAGTAATCTTTGTTTTACTTATTAAGAAAATAAACGATAATTTCCGTTTTTATATAAATTACCGTAAATTAAATATAACTACCTAGAAGGATAGGTATCCGTTACCTTTAATTAAAGAAATTTTAGCAAGGATTTCTAAAGTAAAAATATTTACCAAAATTAATACCTAATAAACGTTTTACCGTATTCGGATTTATTAAAATAACGAAAAATTAACAACTTTTCGAACTCGATATAGAGTATATAAATATAACTTATTATTATTCGGTTTTATTAATAAGTTTTTAATATTTTAATAATATATTAACGATATATTATTCGATTACTTAAACGATTTTTATAATATATATATAAACGATATTTTAATATATTTTAATTGTAAAAAAAATATATATCGAATATATTAATAACGGATTCGCCCGATTACGATAGGCCGTTTTATAAATTAATTTATTTAAATACGAATTTTACGTAACTTAAAGGAAATATCTAGCGTTTATTATAAAAAGAAACGGTATTACGGTTAACCCGGCGAAAATCGAAATTTTAAAAAATTAAAAAGTACTTTAAAACTTTAAGAAAATATAGTTCTTTTTGGGATTCTATAATTTTTATCGGAAATTTATCCAGGATTATAATAAAATCGCAAAATTATTTACTTATTTAACGAGGAAAAATAAGCTTTTCGATATATCGCTACTTAAAAGCTAATAAGCATTTTAAAAATTAAATAATTATTTCGTAAACGCCCTTATATTACGTTATTTCTTATACGACCTAAAAACTAGGGTAAAAATAAACGCTTTTAACGGGGTGTTAACGGGCATTATATTTTAACGTACGTCCGAAAATAACGATTAATACCTAGTTGCTTATTATTCGGAAATTATATAAAAAGTCGAATATAATTATAATATTTATAATAAAGAATTATATATAATTTTTTAGGTTATATAATATTAATAATCGGAATTAATCGAATTATAATAAAACCGTTTATTTATTATTATTACCGATTATTAAGCGTTAAAATATTTTAATATAAAGTATTTTCTTAATTTACGATAAGTTAGCTAAGTAAAATTACTTTCGTAATATTACTTCGTGATTATTTATTAACTAGGATTAAAGAATATAATAGCCGATATATTTTCGCGGAAATCGGAAAATTTCAAAATGTAAAAAGTTAAAAAAGACGCATACCGAATAATAGCCCTATTTAAATTTATACTCGAAATAAAAATAATATATTATAATACTGGAAATACGGCGTTAAATAACGTAAAAACACGTTATTTATTTATAAGATAATATCGGAACTTACGTTATTATATATTTTGGACGAAAACATTCTACCCCTTATTTTATTAGGTATAAAACTAATAAACCGATTATTAAAAGTAAAGGCGATTAATTTCTAACTAGATTTATATCGCAAAAAAACAAAGGATTATAATTTATATATAAATAATTATAAGTACTTTATAAGCAGCCGTTTAGTACTTTTTAAAGGCGGCTAATCGTACTTAATAAAAATAACTTAAAACGCATTTTCTAATAGAAATATATATATAATTAATTATAAGTTACCCCGGCAAATAGAAAATAAGGTAATTAATAGTAAACCGTTATGAATAGCCCGGATAAATATCCGACGTTACTTAATTTATAAATAATTACTTATATAAAACCTTTAAAAACCTTACCGATAAAACCCCTAAGTTATTAAAGCCCTTACTGGTACCCTTACGTATATAATAACATATCGTAATAAACTTTTATTTAATACTAATAAATAAATACGGAAAAAATAATATTCTTATTATAATAAACCGTTTAAATAAAAAAGCTTAAAATACGTTTCATATAATATTCGTAACGGTACGAAATATTACGTTAATATATTATAAAAGCTTATACCGCGTTTTCGAAATACCATTTTCGATTAATAATAACCGCAACCCGTAATTTATTTTTAATTTTACCGACGAACTTTTTAAAATATTTAATATTAAATAGAAATTATCGTCCGTAAGTTATTTTTAAATAATAAAACAAGCCGAAATTATAAACCGATATATTAATTAACGTTTCCGTCCGTTTATTAATTAATATAAAAATAATTAGTTAATAATTATATTTACTATAAACGCTATATAAGTATCGATTTTTTATGAATTAATAAAACTAGCGCCTTATAATATCGAAAAAAGCTTTTTAATACTTTTTCCGTTTAACTAGAAAGTTAAAACGATAAATCTTTCGAAAATACTTATTTAAAAAAACTTAACCGTAAAGAAACTTAATAAATCGTTAATACGTTAAGATTATATTAAAATACGGCCCGAAATATTATAATACGAGCGTAAATACGTATATACGTTTAAGTAAATAAATATAAGGGAAAACCCGATTTCGGCTCCGGAAACCGTATATATATATTAAAGAAAAAAGGAATATCGATAAATAAACCGAACGATAAATTCGATTATTTTATCACGCGCAATTATTATAAGATTTTTAAAATAAACGGATATTTTTATTAACTTAACTTACCGCCTTTATAAAAAGGTTTTTATACTTTATACGTTAACCGGTTACGGAAATACCTTAATAACCCGTTACCGGGATAGGTATTTAAAAATTCCGAAATTAATAAAATTAAACCTAACGGTAAGGAAAAATAAAAAATCGATAAAATCTTAACGTTACGTATTTGTCGAAAATGGTTACAATATTAAATATAATAACGGGAATAAAACTTTAATTCCGAGTAATATAATACTAAAAGTTTTAAAAATAATCCGATCGTATTATAAAAATATTACGATAATAACCCCGGATAAATAAAATTACCAAAACGGTTGTCGGAATAACGCCGCGCCGTTAAATACGATAAGTTCGACTTTTTTTACGAAAATAATAATACGCTAGTATTAGAATTTACGCGAAAACTAAAAAAGCGACGTTATTAGAAATAAAAATAATACGGAAAATTACAATTTAAAACGGCGGGATTATTAACAAGGATAAATTAATACGTAAATATATATAAAAAATAATAAACGCGAAATAACTATAATTAAGTATAATAAACTGCTATATATTATATTATAAATATTAGGGCCCTGGTAATATAAAAATAAAATAATAAATTTAAAAATACCTTTCTTTTATTTAGAAAGTATTTAAATTCGAACCCCGGCCGAATAAACGTTTCGATAAAGTCTTTTAAAGTATTTGCAGCATATTTTTACTTAAAAGGTTAAATAATTCGGGACGAAATTTTTTTTTTACCGGGGGGGTAATATTATAGTACGTACCAAGATCGCTATAACGGCTAGCTGGACTCGGCGTTTAATAACAGCTGGCAAGCCTTAGCCCATAATTCCCTATTTCTAATTACCTGTCGGAAAGAATTTATTCTTTTCTTTTTTTTTTCCCCTTAGCTTTAGATTTTATAAAAGCTAATAGGAATTCGTCTTATTTAGCGAAGCTCTCGGCTCGTAATAAATAATAAATTATACGTTTCGGTTACGAAAAGCCTTATTTCGAAACCGATTATTATGTAATACCGATAAGTTCCGACCTTAATAAACTTTATACCTTTTAATTAGTTCGGTAAAAGGAATTTTCTAAAAAGTAATAATTTAAAAAATATTAAAATTTTCGTAGTAAACTTTAAGTCCGTATAAAATAACTATATTATAACCCTTTATCAGTCCTACAACTTTAATCTTAATCGATTTTACGATATCTTTTTAAATCCTTATTTATTAAAATAATTAAAATATATAGGGCAATTTTTATTATAAAATACTAGTATTTCGTAATTATAAAATCTTTATAAAAAGGTTTTTTTAAAAATTCTTAAACTTTATAAAATTTTAAAACAAATTAAAAATATCGATACCTTTATTAATTTAATTAACCTTTCTTAAAAAACAGGATATACTTTTAATTTTTAAATATATTTTAATTCATATAAATTAAAAATAATGAAAAGTTTAATAATCTTATAATAAAAAACATTAATTATATTAAAAAACTATTAAAAAACTAGATATAAACGGTAAAAAGTTTAAAATTTTCGAAGTTTAACTTTTAATTCGATATAAAAGAAATTACGAAAACTAATTTATCCGGCTGTTCCGGATTACAAAAACCGTGCAGAATTCGCTTAAGAATAGTCGTCGATAAAAGCATAACTAGGTAATTTAAAGTTATTTATAAAAAGGTTAAAATTTAATAAAGCTTAATAACCGAAATAATATAATCTATTAATTTATTTAATTTAATTATACGATTACGTTTTCTTTAAGAAGAAATAAAGGTATTAATATTTTTTATTTCCTTTAAAGTATTATAAAGTTTAAAAGTTTTAAATAAAACGTTTTTCGTAAAGATTTTATGGTTATAAAATACGGGTATTTTATAATAAAAATTGCCCGGTATGTTTTAATTATTTTAATTAATAAAGATTTAAAAAATAGTTTAATATTAAGTACATTTTACCTCGTTATCGTATTAATATCTTTTTATTAGCCGTAAAATCGATTAAGGTTAAAAGTAGCTAGTTTAAAGTTTTTAACCCTTTGTTCTAGTTAATATTTAACTTTTTTAATTATAAGATTAGTAAAGGGTTATAAGTTATTTTATACGGATTTAAGGTTTACCGCGAAAAGCTTAATATTTTCTAAGTTATTATTTACTTTTTAAGAAATTCTCCCTATCGAACCGTAGAGCTAAAAGGTATAAGGTTTATTAAGATTAAAGTTTATCGGTATTACGTAAATAAATTTTCTAATTAATATTAATCGAAAAATTACGTAGTTACGGAAATTTAATAATTAATTTCGGAATAAAGTTTAAAGTATTTAAAATATATAATTTATCTTACCTATAAAAATTATAAATAATTATTATATTAAAAAGTATTAACGTTAAATAAAACATTTATAATATCAATTATTAATTAAATTATTTCGTATATTTAATTTAATATATATAATATAGCTTAAATTTAACGCCTTTATATAATATAAATATAACTATAATAATATATTTATATAGAAATTAAAAAAAATATTTAGTTTATAATATTAAATAAATTTAATTATTATTATTATATTTATTATTATACTTTAAATATTTTATTATATAAATCTTTTAATTATATATATAATATATTATACTATATTAATATAACGTACTATACCACCTCGCGAGCTAAATTACCTCGCGAGCCGCTTTTCGGTACTTTGCGATAAAAAATTTAAATTAATTAATTATAATATATTAAAATAATATAAATTAATCGGATTTTTTTCGTTAAACGTATTTATAATTTCTTTACAAGTATGCGTATTATATCCGGGCTTACTGCAAACGTTATATTTTTATTCCTTAGTTTTAACCTTTTTATAACGATTACTTTTAGCCGTTATAGGCTGTATTTTTTAGAGATTTGCTATTTCTGCAGTGAACCTTTTGCTATTTCTGCAGTGGCCCCACTTCCACCTGGCATACACCTGGCATACCTGCCAGTTCGCACCTAATCTTCCCTTAGAGACCCCCTTATGCAAAGCACACACCCATTTTCAATTGATTTATCAAGGTGTACCCTTATTAACAAGATTGATAATAAATTTTAGCTATATTATAACAATATTTCCTAAAACTGACGCGTTTTAAAACGTTCTAACACCTTTATAATCCCATATAAAAGTTAATTATCGCCAGGAGTTGCGATTGTAATTGTAATTGCAGCTGTAGTTGCGGCTACATACCATTCTGTTGCCAGATGGCGGCGGTGCAGCAGGTGGTGGCGGGTGTAAAACTGGGACCACTGCAGAAATAGCAAATCTCATTTTTTATTACCTTTTTCTTTTTCGGCTAGAAATGTTTGTTTTTTTTATATAGTAAGTATTTTTCCTTTTTAAAGACGTTTATTTTTAGTTTTTTAACGTTTGCTTAAAATATAATTCGTTTTACGTAATTAAGTAACTCTTTTTCGAAAAAAAATAATTTCGTATAAAAGTAATAAGTTATTTTTTGTTAAAAGATTTGCCGATTTAACGATTTTTGTCGGCAAGTTACCCTGGTAATTTTTAATTTTTTTTTATAAGTAACGTTTTTATTTTGTTATTTTTTTAACATTTTTAAAGGTTTTCGTAAATAAGAAACGAATAAAACCGGCGGAGGTTAACGGGAAAACGGTTGGTATAAGCATAATTAAAGAAATTTCGAATTCGGAAAAAACGTAATTAAAATCGAATAAAATAAAGTTAATTTTCGCAAATCAGGATTTAATATTATCGGATGTTATAATAATTTTAAATACGTCGTAAAAGCCGGTAAGAAAATTGTTTTTAGCGATATAAATATAATAACGTTATATTAAGTTTTCGATATATAATAAATAATTACGTTTTAAAGTAAAAAAATAAAATACGTTAAAAGGTTAAAATTTATACGAAAAATATGCGGGTATGTAAAATGTAATAATATCGTAATTAACGTAATATTTTTCGAATTTTATCGAATAATGATTTTCGTAGCCGTTAAAAATAAAAAAACGTTTCGATTTTTTTATATATGTTTAAATATATTAATCGAAATATTGGATTTATTTTAAATTTAATTCGTTCGTTATTTAATTATTATTATTTAATACGATGTTTTAATCGGTTATTAATAATAAATTATTACGGAATTAAGATTTTAAATAACTTTTTCCCGTTATAATAATAAATAGCGGTATAATTTAATTTTGGGAATTAATAGTTTAAATAATTATAATTTATTTTTAATTTTTTTATTAAGTTTATTTAAATTTTTTACGTTTTTCGGTATTAGTAATTATTATATCCGTTATTATATGAAGTTTTATTAAGAATTTAATTTTGTCGAAATTATAAATATTTTTTTTATAATACCGTATTTTGCGATAATGATTTAAATAAATTCGAATTATTTGCGAAATATTTTTAAATTTTCGTATAATATCCGTTAATAATTAATATTTCGATTTAAATACGTTTAAATTTTTTTTTTGTTATTTAATAAATTTTAACGTTTAATTAATTCCGACGTATACCGTAACGTATTAGGTTAATAGTAAATTCGTTATATTTTTAATATATTAAATCCGGATAAAAAACGTTTACGTATTTAAGTTAAGGATTTATTTGGTAATAAATTTCTTTTCGGTTGGCGTTAATTTTTGTAAATTAAATAAAATATTAATTCGGGTACTTTAACCGTAATATCGGGTTTTTAAAATAAATTCGGGGATTTTATAAAAAAAACTTAGCTTTTTAAAATTAAGTTTCGGGTTTCGTTTTTTAACTTGGATAGCTAGGTTTATTTTAGATTCTTTTGTAAGACGTTCTATGTTATTAGTGTTAAACAATTGCTGATAAAAGTTAAATAATAAATATGTTAATAAAAGCGGCTTACGAGGTGGTTTAGTTTGCGAGATAGTATAATACGTTAACGTAAAATATAAACGAATAAGCTATATAAGCGAACGAGCCGAATTTGCTTTATTTTTAATTTAAATAATTTTAACTTCGTTAATTTATCTTTAATTTCGATTTAACTTTATTAGAATATTTATTAGTATATTTAATAATTAAATATAAATTATAAACAAGATTTATCTTATTTCCGTTAAAATATAATATATGTTATATTATTTTTAAAATAAAAAAGTACGATATTTTTAAATAATAGAATTTAATATATTGTAATAATAATTTATATAAGGTTGTTAAGTTTAACCTATATTATTTAAGCTATATTAAAAATACGGAATAATTATATTAATAATTAATATAATAAATATTATATTTAATATTTTCGAATACGAGTATTATTAATAATTTTTAAGATTACGATAAATTATATACCTCGGTTATAAAATGTTTCATCTTAAAACCGATTATTATATAATGCCGATAAGGTTCGACTTTAATAAACCTTATACCTTTTAATTAATTCGGTAAAGAGAATCTTGTAAAAGGTAATAATCTAATAAATATTAAGTTTTTCGCGGTAAACCTTAAGTTCGTATAAAATAGTTACTTTATAACCTTTTACTAATTTTACGATTTTAATCTCGATCGATTTTACGGTTCGACGAATTTTTATTAAAATAACTAAAATATATTAAGTAATTTTTATTATAAAATACCCGTATTCAGTAATTATAAAGTTTGACGGAGAAGGTTTTATTAAAACTTTTTAAACTTTATAAAATTTTAAAACGAATAATAAATATATATATTGCCGTCGGATTTAATATTTTTTTTTAAAAATCGTATTTTATTTTAATTTTTAAATAAAATTTAATTTATAAAATTAAAAATAATTAAACCTTAAACGATTTTATAACGGAAAATATCGACCGTATAAAGAAATTATTTAAAAAATTTAAAAATAACTAAAAAAAAATTTAAGAATTTCGAAATTTAACTTTTAATTCGATATTAGGGAAATTATAAACGATAATTTATCCGGTTATTCCTGATTACAAAAAACGTTCAGAATTCCGTTAAAAATCGTCGTCGATAGAAGCTTGCAGGACTAGGCAGTTTAAAATCACCTGCGAAAAAGCTAGGTTTTAATAAAACCTAGGAACAGAGAAAATATAATTTATTAATTTAATCAATTAGGTTACACCGTTACGTCTCTTTTAAGAAGATAATAATAATTTATAAAGAATAAGTTAATATTTTTTTGGTTTATCTTTTTAAAATTTCCTTTATAGAGATATAAAAAAGTAGGTTCGATTTTAAAGGGAAAAAAGAATTATTATATATAGCTGAGGCATTTTAAAGGTATAATTTTTACCAATTTAATTCTATATTGCTCCTATTATTATTAAGGCGGCCATGAAGTTTTATAAGTTTTTATAAAGGTTTAACATAGTTATGAATTTTTTAAAAATTAATTTTATTATATAAGTCCGCACGGTTCGTTCGCTTATATAACTCGTTCGTTTATGTTCTACGTTATAATTAAAGTAGATAAATTTAAAGAATAAGAATTTATAATTAATTATTAATTTCCTTATGTTATATTTTAAACAAATATTAATGAAAAAAATTAAGTGATTAATTTTATTATCCAAGACCTTAATTAATTAAAAAAGGCAAACGGTAACTTAAAATGCGAAAAGTTCATAATTCGGGATCTCGATCTAACGATTAAAGAGTATTTAGAGCTTTATTTAAAAGTAATCTCGCTCTTCAGTCGTCGTCTCTTCTCATAAGTCATTTAGAACTGAGCCTCGTTCTCGGCGTAGCAGTCCTTACAAGTATCCACAACACAATATCCAGATACCTAGTACCGATCGAAGCTTCGGCGCAGCAGACTGGTTACTTACATAGTTGAGACGGATGTCGGTAGTCAGGACAGAAACGATTTTCGGCGCAATGCATCGCGGGGCCCTTTTGAATCGTTTAACATGGCATTTCCAAACGAGCGATTGATGTCGCGGTGGAAGTCGTCATTTGGGAGGGAGGGGTTGGTTGGCGGCATACTGGGCTAGGAGTGATCTCTGTTCGCCATGCGAATGGGAAGGGGTGTCGCGGATGATCTCGTCGAGCTCGAGCTCGGTTGGTACTGGTCTGTGGCGGGTTCAGCATACGGCAAAAACCCGGCGGCGCACATACAGTGTTGTCCGGTCCGGGGGTACCAAGGGTACGGCGCTGTCCAGTGCCCCTTCGTTAACCGGTAACTTATGCCGTCTCGGGCTATGATTCGAATAATAAGAAGAGTAGAATCATCTAGGGCTCGGGACGATCCGCCCTTTATAAGACTTGTCTTCCCCTAGTCTCGATGGGAAGCAGCACCATGGCCACGAACGCCGCCATGAACAGCCCTCCAGATGCGTAGATGGGGGCGAGCGGGTCTGCTTCTCCGCCTTTTACGGCGACGATCGGTGCACAAAGGCCGGCAATTCTGTTTAGGAAACTCGAAATACCTGCTTTTCAGTTAGCCCCGTGCTCTCGTACTCAACTCTCTTTCGATCTCCGTTTTATTCGGCGAACATACCAGTACCAGTGCCACGATTGGGCGCCGGGAAGACTTCCGGGGTATACGCGAAGAGTACGCCGTACATGATGTTCTGGAAGAACGCCTCTAAGCTCGAGAAGACAAGCTGCACATCGGGATTACCGCTTGTCGTGAACAGGAATAGGAACATGCCTGAGATAGCGGTCGCGATGGCCATGGTTCCCTTACGGCCAATATACTTGATCTCAACACTGTGGATGGTCACGTTAGTTCCGCCTCTCGATGCGGGAGAATGGCCTGCAGCGATAATGATATTTTCAGCGACTTACGTGTAGCAGGCAAGGATACTTCCCGGTACTCCGACGATACTGGTAATGGCGTAGTTGCGGTACACGATATTCGTGGACGTAGGCTGATCTGAGCCTGAGTTCTCGAGGTACTGAGGCAAGAAGGCATTGAAAAGTGGGTAGCCCATGCCAATAGTCGTCCACGTGAACCAGAGCAGGACAGTCGCGGTAGCCAATCTCTTTCCTCGGAATAGGGGACCAATTCGGTCGGTCGAGAACTTGCCGAGACTCCTCTTCACGATCTCCATAGTGCCTAACTTCTCATCCTCGACGACTTCCGAATTGCCTCCAATCTTGTCCAGGATGTCGGCAGTGAGCCATGTCCGCGCCCCGTTCTTGCGTGCAATGCCGTACACGACTTCGATAGCCTCATCCTGCCTACCGCGCGAGAGCAAGAACTTGGGAGACTCGTAGAGGTGGAAGAAGAAGAACCGGAGGATGAACATGACAAAGGTGAAGGCACCGATGGTGAGGATGAAATAGCGCCAGCCCATGTTGTTTTCTCTCGAGCAGCAAGGCTGCTGGCCGCCAGTGAGGCTGCAAGAGACGGACCCATCGCCGCTTTCGGGACACGAGTAATTGGGAATGAAGCCCCAGGCGACTGCAAACGTAGGGTTAGTATTGAGACTTGCGCAATACCCGGTACGGGGACGCCAACTTACCCAGCGAAGAGATTAATTGCCCAACAGGCCACCAGACGGAAAGGAGCGTCTGTACGCCATAGCCCATTAGTTTGAAAGCTCCTTAGACTTCTCCTTAGCCGTCCATCCCAATGACGTACCAATAAGTTCCCGCTCGCAAAGGGCAGAAACTCTAGGAACAGAGCCCCATCAACAGGGAGATTGCCGCCCACCCCCAAGCCAACGCAGGCGTACAAGGCGCAAGTGCCGATCCAGTTGGGGCCGCCACCAGCAGCTAGCCCGAAGGCGCCGGCGAGAAACAGGGTAGAATTGAAGGCAAGCCTCCGACCGATGACATCAGAGGCGGTTCCCCAGAACGAGGCGCCGATGCAGAGACCCGTGAACAGCGAAAGCGTTGTATAACGGATTTCGGTGCTAGGAATGCCGAATTCATGCGCCATAGGCGTCAGCGTGAGGGCAATCCCTTGGAGCCAAAGACTAGTGAAGTCCGGGTTAGCGTATCCCATTCGACCTCGCAACAACTTATGGCACACTCACTTATCCGCGAGCCAGCCAAACCCGCAGAGCACGAACAGTTCCCACTGGTAGCGGCCCATACCTATGTCTTGGATGGCTTTGTTGATGACTTTGGACTTCCCTATAAGCGCTAGAGTCAGCTGGGCGCATTCAGATCGCGCCGCGGCCACACTATCGCAGCGGAGATACATACGGTCGTAAGCGGTGTTGACACCACCAGCTTGGAGATCGCTATCGATCTCGTCGTGGAGCATCTTTATGGTAAGCGGACTATCGCCGCCCCCGCCATGGTGGATCGCTTGCTCTAGCGGTATCAACACCTCGGAGGCGTCGAAGTTGTTCTCCTTCTTGAACGGGTTCAAGAAGAACTGCATGATGGCGGTGCTGAGAGTTGACGGCTGTCGTATCGTCGCAACTGTACTTCCCGCATAGGCTATCCGCGATTTCGACTCGGTTCCCTGACGCCACTTGACCTTGAGTGTCTCTTTACCTTTTCGGACTGTATTGGAAGAGGAGAATTGGAAGAAAGAACGACAGGCGAAGTTGGGGAAGAGAGGTCGCTAATATTCTGTCGCAAATCTCTGTTAAATTTACGTACACGAGTAATGGGTAGGGATTAGCTATTCGCCTAGTGGAGTGGGTTCTCATGCCATATGCCCCGTCGCCAGGGTCTCCGAGCCGACCTGAGTGGAGTGCGCCTTCGCCGCTGTCCCGGTCGGCAACGTACCGTAGCCCATGAACCGACTACATTTGTTCTCCGTTCGCCACCTTTGATGAGTGACCTACCGCGGTATTTCATACTTACCCAATTCGTATATCAGTCGTAGGTATTCTCGAAGCAGCATCTTCATCTTCATACAAATGATGGCAAGTCCACGACGATTTCAACGACCAGATTTCTTCCATGTTGATGTCGGGGCCGCAGTCCTTGGCTCAGCCGCTAAAGTGCCGCCAAGGAGAATCTACTCGGCCCGGCATGGTGTCAGGAATGCTTTCTTCGAGCAATGCCCTTCCGCCATTGGTGAACAGCAGCGGGTGGGTTCGACAGACAGGGTGCACACCTGTGGATCCCCCACGGTTGTGAACGGCCGAATCAGCGGGGATCGGGACGGGGGGAACGGACGTGCGTCCAATCCGATCGCAGCCGTTTGATCCACCGAGGCGGTCAAGCGGGGGAACATGGCCATGATGTCATGAGAAGAGACGATTTCTAGGCGGGGATTGGGGGTGGATATTGCTAGTCGGCCGCTTTACCTTAAGAGGCTACGGCTAATGCGCCGAAAATTTTTACAATTGGTCCGTCCCCCGCTCCTCACTTGTTGCGGCTCAACCTTGCGGCTTGCCGACTGTTTCAACGGGTAGGGCAACTTGGGTGCCTATCCAGGGTCTCGTCAGGGTCCTGGCCCTGATCAGCGAGAGCGGCGACGTTCGTCCCCGTACGCATTATCATCTTTATATCATTATTTTATCATAGGGTGTGAGAGCAACAGTACGTATCCTCAGTACGTATAAGTCATTGTTAATCATTGACACCCGCCTGTGCACTGTCTTCTAGAGAATCGGTGGTTATGATCGGGTTCACTTCCGAAGCAGCAGAGGCAGAAAAGAAACGGGGCTGGAAACTAAGGAGCTGCGCGTTTTAGGCAGCCGATTGAAGCTGATATGGACTGCTTATTTACATTAGTATTAGTGGACGATAATCAAGACTAGGGGGCGGGCGGCGGGTCGGAACGACTGCGGTGGCACATTGGAGTGAGGTTAAAACGTTATTGG
Organism: Monosporascus sp. CRB-8-3; assembly: GCA_004155055.1. Lineage (NCBI taxonomy): Eukaryota > Fungi > Ascomycota > Sordariomycetes > Xylariales > Monosporascus > Monosporascus sp. CRB-8-3. The sequence goes on from QJNZ01000506.1 coordinate 44,642, forward strand.
GCGCATTAGTGAGACAGAATCTTACATGGAATGATACTGAAAAGAAATCCTACGGCTGGTTAAGCCGAGCCTCGGGGTCATCCGATCCATGACGGACTCGCGTCTTGTGAGTCCCCTTGTCGAGCATGAACTCGCATACACTTGCCCACTTGACCCTTTCAGTGGACACTCCCTTCATCCCGAAAGGCGGGCCACCCTGGAATATTGGGGTAAACTGATATACCTTCGCTCATACGATCTTCTTAACTTGGTGTGACGTGCATATCCCTCCGGTATACTAGTGGATGTATCATACATACGCGCCCGGGCTACATAGTCCTATACCATCCCTTATATATCTGACAAAGGGGCATAGGCTGAAATAATAGGGGCGGGTCCATACTGCCTAAAGGAGTATTGGGAGGTTGTTTCGCATACTAGTTGGTACTGCTCGGAAGGATAACAAGTTCATTTTCTTCCCATCAAGGCATTATGCAAACCGCGCTTTGGCTAAGTTATGCCTGTTTTAGATGCGACGACACTCAAGTCAGCGATCTTCCGCCTCAAGCGTAATCCTGTACGGCTGGCGTTTGCAACATCCACCTGCTAGGTTATTAGTATGTTATGTAACCGCATCCTGTCTCAAACGTGCGATTTCGGGGCGCCGTTGATGTGAACTATCTCGCTGGATATTCACTTCCCTGAGAAAAAGACGCCTTACGCGAAGGACCCTTTTCCCCACCTCCTTTCTTTCCAGCGTAGGAATCCGTATTAGCCCGTCATAGCGTCCCTTTCCTTCTTCAAGAATCCTAGAAAGACATCTGGCGTCACAGTCGGATCGCAGGAAACCAGAACTCGATCGTTTAACAGCTACACGTTGATGAATGACCCTTCGCCATGCACCCCGGATGCTCTCCACGCAGAACCTACCATGTTGCGGCTGTCTTTTACTTGATAGACTGGTAAAACGAGCATTAGTCGAACTGTATGGTGAGTAACAGGGGCTTTACAGATGCTGCTGCTTATGTGAATATTACGCGAGTGCAGAAGGAGTACGGGCCCATCGCAGTCCGCTATCAACGGATTTTTCTATATCAGAAACCCCTGTATAGCTAGCTTCTCACCTAACTGAAATGTCCAGGAACCGGCAGCCAACACCCATACGTCCACCACATCAAAGCAGCGTCGCAAGGATAATCTTGTGTGGACTTCCATTTCACGAGGCGAGAAGCTGCCAGCCTTGTCGAGATAGCCTTATTCATGAAAGTAGCCGGTGTTTTCTCTTCTATTTGGTCGATGCGACGCAGATATGAAGCGTAACCGGTCCAATGACCCCACCCAGAGGGCTTTCAGCATCTCGGTTCTATCCCTTAGACATATGCCCGAACCCCAAACCACCCTTCAATATGCTGCCACCTGTGCGACTTATGCAACTTACACTCTCCACCATTTCTTGCCTCGAGGCTCGTGATCGTTTACTGTGGCCCCCTTACGGACTAGGGACTTACAGAAGACACTGCCTTGTGCCTACTAGTAATAGTCTAACACTGGTGTCGCTTGATAGCTAGCCAATTCTCAAGGGTCATAACCAGGTTTCAACCTACGGTGTACGATACGCGTTGATTTTGCATTGGGAATTTACGACTGGGGGTACGAGAGCTCCGGGCTGCATAAATAAGAGGCGGCGGACGAGCACTTCTGCGAATTGCCCCACGAGGTTACATGGCTTTCAGAGAACCCCAAGGAATCAAGAAAAGAAGCCCTGTAGAATGGAGTTAATTCTGCCAAGTTAGTATTAAGAATAAAGGGAGGGGTTATCATGGGTGACATTCCTAAACAAATTTGACAGCCTCGGCTCTAGCATCTTATGTTAAGGGCCTGCTGGGCCTTGTTCAAAAGATTTGAATATCCGTTGGGTTCCTTACTGAATGGCCAGACCTGGAGGCTTGAGGACTTCACAATTATACATATAAATAGAGGTGTGGGTCATCTTACTCCTATTCTAGCCCCTTTTCCAACAAGCCCAGCATGTCATCGAACGGAACTATCGCCAAGACTATAAACAAGTAAAGAATCAAGACCTGTAAACAGATTTACGACGAGGACGTCAGCAGGGAGGTGATGACGCCTTTTCTTCAAGTCACTTGCCGCGAGTTTATGAGTAGAGATCACAGGCATATCACCCCGGTATCAATCAAAGTTGGAGACTTATATATTGCATGCTACTCGATCTATTATCACTGACTACTTAAGTCGTATCAAACCTTCTGTGAGGTGTGAATGTTGGGCTAGGGTCTCCAGATGCACCGCCGACGAAGCAGGATCGCGGCTCCTTTCCCTGCGTTGAAAGAAGGGCCGCTGCTAGGCTCCTCTAGAGATGATCAGTTGCTTTAGGACGGGCCACCGGTGCAGTCGGTGCAGTTCAGATGCCCGCAGCTGCAAGTCTCGACGTCGTTGGAGAGGACCTTGCTGCACTTGCAGCACGTCCATCCGCCGCCCACCGGCATTGCCAGGTCCTTGAGCTCCATCTTGTGAGTGTGTTGCTTGGTCTTGATGGCCTTAGGAGTAGTAGCTGCCATTTTCTGAACGTGTTGCTTGTCTCTCTGTCTGTTCGTCTGAGTGGGTTCGAATCGTATAAGTAAGTGATGTGATGCGGGTTTGTATGTTAGCTTGGCTGATTGTTTGCTGTTCGCTGCTAGTTTGAGAGGAGTGAGCGGAAAGTCGAAGGGATCACGTATGCCTTTATATCCGTAGTAGCCTGTGGTGTAGGACAAATTGTAGTTCTAGGACACTTTCCTTGAACTACTAAGCATGTTGTTGCGAACTAATGTGTTCCGAACGATCCGTAAACATCGCTATTGTTCGCATTGCCAGGAATTATTAAACAGGGTTTCCCTTGTTGTTGTTGAAACACTTCTTCGTATTCCAACCTGTCTGACTAGCATTGTATGAAGATTAAGGAGGCTCCTCAGTCAAGCCACATACAGGGGAACAAGAGAAGCAGTGCCCTGGTTCTTCACCCTTTTTACTGACCAAACTGACCGAACTGACCTTTACCGAGCGTGTACTGAAAATGGTCTCGCTGGACCAGTTACCAGCTTGTTGTCAGTTCATTGTCCCTCTTAGACATGGCTGATGTCTCGTCTGCAGCGTCAGAAGGCTGCTCAAGGGAAGACGTTCAGATAGGTAGCGGAGCATAAAGTTACCGTTTATGGCGCTGACGTCACCATCTCATAGCCAGCGATTGACATTACCTCCATACATGCACATGTGCCTTTACACCGAATCAACTTATACCAAATCCACGCAATCCTTTCTCACCCTAACACAAACATCCCCGTTCTTCCCAAAAACACGCGCACCAGTACCCACCGACCCACCCACTCACCAGACAAGATGGTCCTCATACAGCTCGTCCACCTAACCCAGGTCGCACTAGCCGGGTACGGGGCGCTTCACTCCTACGGCGCGATCACGAACCTGCGGACCTACGAGCCCACGGCCGAGAAGGCCGCCAGGTACAGCAACGAGGCGGGGCGGCAGCTGCACGGGACGCGCACGACGCAGGGGGCGGGGGCGCTCGCGTTGGCGGCGTCGCTCGGCGCAGCGCTGCACCTGCTGCTCTACGGCTCCGCGTTCCGGTGCGGGCTGCTGGCGGTGGTGGTGGCGGTGGCGGTGGCGGCCGCGAGGGCGCACGTGCGCGGCTTCTGGGGGCCGCCGAAGGGGGATGATGGCCGGACGGCGGGGAAGAGGGTCCCGCTGCCGAAGATGGGGCTGCATAACGTGGCGCAGGGGCACACTGAGAAGATATTGAAGGTGCTGGATTGGATGACGTATTCGTGGGTCGTGGCCGCTGTGGTTGGGATCTTCCGTGGGTACTGACATTGCCCGTCCCCGGGATGGGGATTGTTGCGCCGCTCTAAATGTGTTCTAGGGGGAGGTAGCGTTTGGAGTTCCTCGTGAACTGTGTACTCCTGGTTGGGATCTTCACCATCAGTGAATCCGCCTGGTCAAGTTTCTGGGGCATGAGCTGCTGCTTGAGGACTAGTCAAACAACGATACGGCCAAATTTTAATTCGCCTGAAGAGGGACAGTTGATATTTCTAGGCCGTCTAGGCACACAGCAAGCGACTTTATTTCAAAGTCGAAAGGCGAACGCTCTATGGTTTTGAACAACCGAGCAGCTTGCTACACTGCACATGCTATACAATGTTAACCACTATTTCGGTTTTCCAGTTTCTCGTACCTAGTTCCTCCGCCACCTCGCGTAGACAGCACCTCGACCCATGGATCTGGCGAAGGCGCAGGATGTCCGTGTTCCACTGCGCTTTGAGGAGGGAGAATCCTCACTACAGATGTACATAGTTAGGTCCTTAAAACTCCATGCCCGTGCAACGCAATGCGGAGCAATCACACGGCCATCTGGTCGTTCAACCATACGACCATCCACCTATCCGCCATAAGCACTGAAAATCGTCTTTACCTCCTAATTTTGTATCATCTCTTTGCGCATGAATCTGCTCGCCAGTGTCCTGACCTTTAGTCCAATAAGCCATTATAAATGATATCCTTCTATAAATAGCCATGTACTCCAGCCCACTGCAAATATCTGACCGGCTAGAGACTTCCGGCCTCAGGCGTAGTCATCGTATGCAGATAGGAGAGCCGAGTAACGGCATACCGTTCAACTACCATAATATGCTCCAACCACCTGCCGTGACGCATGCCCATGCGCATCGATCTTGTGAAGCGTCCGCATCTAGGCGAAGTAGCTCTTCCAGAGCACACCTTCCAAGTCCTCGAGCTGTTCAGAGGTAAAGTACTGCGCACAAATATTAGCATCCCAGTTGTAACCACCCCGCAACATACCGTCTCTACTCATCACAATCGCAAGGGAAAGCAAATGAACATACTTTCTGATCCACACTCCAGCTATCCTGTCTCGTCTTCTTGAACTCGGCCAGTATCGTCTTCGTAGCCTTCCCCACGATTCCCGGGTCACTAGCCGCCCTGCGCGCCAACAGCGCCAACACCTCGGGCATCCAGCTGGGCGGGGGCGTCGCGTAGGGGAACGCTTCGATCAGTGCCCCGAGACCTAGGACCGCCGCGTGCCGCCTGACGATCTGCTGGGTCACGTCGATCGGCGTCTCGGTTCCCGAACCCGCCGAAATAGCGCCGGGCAGCGGCTTCTTCCGCTTGGGCATCGGGTTCTCCGCTAGCTCCTTTTCGAAGCGGGACTTGAGCGAGGAGATGATCGGGTCTCGGATCACCTTGGGCGAACATCTGATCATGCCGGCAAGCGTTGCAGCCGCTACGTCGCGGACCTCGAGCTGCGGATCGGAGAGCATGTCACTGACGGCGTCGAACAGGGCTTCCCTCTGTTTGGCATCCATCAGGAAGAGGCGCCGGAAGTAGATAACCTGCATGTTGACTAGAGACCTTAACCGCTGGTGCCAGCTTGCCGCGCCCTTGCCAAGTCGGATCAGAGCGGTGACGAAGGGTGCGTCCTCGTTAGTGCGGAAAGGGATGTTGGGGAGGTGGCGGTACACGTGGTACGCGAGCCGCATGAGTTCAGGGTCCTCCTTGACGTCCATCATGTGCAACAGCTGGTCAATGATGGGATCCGGGAAAAATGGTATCAGCTGAATGCATTCGTGCGATGAGAGTGTGTTGTCGAGCCACGAGAGCACGGTTTTGGAACCCGAGGTGTATGACGACGGGGTCTGCTGACCGGGAGTTCGCTCGTGACGCCAAGTCTCGAGCCGTGCGAATACGTCTTTGATGGTGGCCGCGAATTCTTCGCTCGCTCGGTAGGGTCGGATACCGATGCTGGAGGATGCTTTGTTTTGCTCGAGAAGGGTAGCAACATTTTCGAAAGATTCGTGGTATCGCGTACGGTAGATGGTTGAGATGACGCGTCCCATGGACTCTCTCACCGACTTGTACGGATGGTCAATATGCGTTAGGAAGTCCTCCAGGATAGGCTTCTCCTGCCGATAATGCCATCCACAATCTATGAAAAGGAACTCAAGGAGTTGCACTTTAGAAGACTCCTTGAAAGCAGCGTTAGAGCTCATGTCGAGGCGGAACGAGCTTAGGCTTTGCACTAGGTCCCACGCGCGACGGGGATCTTTCGTATCCATGATGAAGTGAAGGCATGTGATCCAGTAGGAGAGGTTTTCTGGTGTCAGGCTGTCTGCGAATATGCTGAGCATCATGGGTTGCGCAAAGCCCCATGCACGGTCTTTCATTTCGACAGGATCGTCGGCCGATCCAGCCATCAGCGCACCTAAAATCTCTGCTGTGGCACGGTGCTGATGTTTATCGCTTCCGTCGCCGTAGACCTCTTTGGTGAGCTCCACCACGTCCTCGAACTTGACCACGGTCTCGCCATAATTCATCAAGTCGAACACGTGCATCAACAGGATAACGCTCTGACTTCTGAATCTATCGGAAGACGAGTCACGTGGCTCCTGTTTCAGGTAATCGAAACACTTAGAAAGCCATTCCCTGGTGAGTATCTTGCCTATCTGCTTTCTTACGGCCTTCTCCACCTGATCATACTCGTTGAATGGGTGTGGCTTCGCTCGGGTAGCGTGGAATTGTTTGCCCCAGACCAGCCATCCCGGGTAGTCGGTATCGATGTAGTATTCCGCACTCTCGGGGTGGGTGAAGTCGTCCAGGAACTTCTCTGTAAATTCGGCGTCTGCCTTCGGTATGGGAATGATGAGCTTGTTGGCGTCATGCTCTTTCTCCTCCAGGAAGTCACGGTAGGAGTGATTGTACACCGCTCGCTGGTCGATTGCTTGGAAAATGCCCGAGAAGGCGCTGGCGTAACTAGCTCTTAGGCCCGGGTGCGGGTCGTTGGTGCCTTCAGCGACAAGCTCTATGAACGAGGGAGGCGCGATGTGATTGAATCGTAGGCAGAGATTGGTCGCAAATATGGCGCAGCGACTAGCCGTCTTCCAGTGAGACCCTTTTGCCAGCTCAATAAGCTCCAGACCCAAAGCAGCTTTCTTGGCCTCAACCTTCTTTCTCCGCTCAAGGATGAATTCATGTCTCGTTTCGATGACCCTCGAGCAATCTTCAGAGGGCTTAATGAGATCTATCGCCTCTTCATCCTTGAGGACCAACAGCTCAAACCTTTTACCGAATTCCATAAGAGGGTAGATAGCGGTGGCACCAAGGTTCTGGATGGACGTCTTGTCGACACCGGCGGTCTTGATATACAGATGCATCGCATCGGGCGCGAATCTCCAGTCACGGATGAGCGTCTTGATGAGCGTCGTGAAAAGCAGGGTGTACATAGCTCCCTTGATACGGTCGTGGTCATTCTCGTCGAGGGCTTTGCGGAACCTTTCGAGGATGACAGGGATGACCAGCGGTCGCCCGCCGATCAAGACTTTGACCGAGGCATCTTGGGCGCCCTGGGCTACTCTTCGCACATCTGCATACGAAGAGACGGACGACTCGGCCAGGTCAAGTAACAATCGCTTATCGAGCTCGCTCTTCCTCCTGATGGTGGCATTGTGCTTAACCCGTTGCTGCTGATAAGCATCAGCTCGTTTAATGAGAAGAGGTCGAGGGTATTGTTTTCGCAGGCCACTGATCTTAAAAGGGCCAATGTCCGCCTTGTAAAGCCGCACAAGGCGCTCTAACGGATGCGCTGACCGTTCAAAGCCGACGTCCGTGATCCAAGTACGGTAAGTGGAGTAAAGAGATGTAAAACAAGATACATCATCTTCCTGGTGCGTGTTGAGGAACGAATGGGTCTGGGACAGCATTCGACCAATGTCATCCCGAAGGTCATGGATGCGGTTGTAGAGCTGGCTGCTAGGCGTAAGCAGATAGCCACTCTGGTACTTGAATTGGGGTTTCGTCTCGTCATCTTCGCCTACTTCAGCGAGCGGATCGTTATCATCATCGTCATCCTCGCCATCCTGCATCGTCTCGTCGCCATCTGTGTCGACTTTATTATTACCGTTAACATGCCCATTTGTTTCTCCAGAAGCACGCTTTGGGTCAAACAAAGTCGCCATGCCCGATATCACCAATCGCAACTGCGTAAGTTGACGCGAGACTTCATCGGACCACTCCTTGTTCTTGCCCTTCCTGCTAACGGGGGGCTCGTCACTCATGAGCGACTCTAGCCTTCGCATGGCACCTCCTGCTTGGGATTCGAAGAGCTCAACTGCAAACTGAATCTCCTCCGGTAGTGGTCGGTGCCATCGAATGGTCAAATCACCAGGCGCGGTCGTCTTGCCCCAATCATCAACATCCAGTCCCCGTTCAAACACGTTAGGCTCATACAAGGCATTGTCGACTGGGTATGTATGGGTGAGGTTGAGTAGTAGGTGGTGGATGTAGTTGCTGATATGGATTGTTGGTAAACCTCTGCATTTCTCTTGCATATACTCCGCAATATCGAAGAGGTCCTTCTTGTACTTGAGCACCTCGCTGCCAACCAATACAGTGCACATGCTCAAAATACTAACGTGCCAGACGAGAGCCCTGTCTCGAGGCAGGATTTCGGTGCCGCTGCTGCGATCCGACGCCGCGCCATTGTAGTCAATCTCGTTTCGAATATTCACGATTAACATAGGAATGAACACCTTAAGCGTCTTCTCGGGGTTGACTTTGCAGAGGGCATTACATATCCAGGCCATGGCGTCCCTAGCCTGGTGCACGACGTGGGTCGAGACGAACGTCGCCAGTTTCTCCACCGCAATATCGAAGAGCTCTGGGGATAGGGAGGCGAACATCGGTGTCACGGCGGCCGGCAACGTGTTAATGATATTGTCTTCGGGGGATCCAGAGCGCAGCTGCGAAGAGTCTGGTAAATTCTCCAGAAGAGTGAAGACTTTTCCCAGCAGAGCGATGAGGAATTCACCGAAGCCGGCGGTCGAAGAGCGGACAATATCAGCCTCGTCTTCGTCGCTTAACTCATTCTTGTAATCGATCTTTACATCTTGGCCCTCGCGCTCCATCCGTTCCATCTCGCCCTGTACCCATTGCATTGCCAAACCCGTATCATGGATTGTATTACTATCCTTGGTGAGAGGGACAAAGGGGATGTTGTAGGCAACGGTCTGGATGAAGTTCAGAGTGTACTGTGTCTTGTTGAGATCATTTGCGTCGATGCCCGGCAGTGCCAAGGCGAGCAGTGCCGTGATGTGAGCCCTGAACCCCTTTTGTGTAGCCATAACATTGGCAATCATCTGCAGGCCGCATAAGCTCGAGGTGGTCCGGTGGACCTCGACCAACCCCTGTAGACTAGGATAAAACCTCTGAAGAGCTCCGGGAAGCATTGAATCGGGCTCAAGATACGTGAGATTCTGCAAGGCACCAAAATACATGCCCGTTACCTTGTTACTCTTGCCGAACATTCCCATAAAGGTGACATCGCGCAGACTCAGAACAAAGCGTTGCTTGACGGCCGCGTTAATGCGGCGGTCAAGAGGAGTATCCTGCTCGCCTCTCTGCTCTTTATTCCAGCGTGAGACGAAGAGCTCAGTCAAGTAAAAGGTTAGTTGGGCAAGCATATTGGTCCATGAACCCTGATTTGAAGGGTGGAAGAAAGTATCGACAGACTCCATCAAGCCCTCCAATCCATTCAACACGGAGCTTTCCTTACCCAGGCAGTGCGGGGATAGAGAGTTGACTATCCAGCGAGCTATGATATACGAGATCGGATGCCTCTTCTTGTCCTTTTCCAGGAATATGCCCATGCCGGCCGAGTAGTCAACCGACGTATAGGGAGAGTTCGCCTGGCCGACGGGGATCTCGGTTAGGCGGAGGATTGCCGTGAAGATGAGGTCGGACTGCTCCCTCGTAAAGATGCCATGTTCGCTGAAGGGGACATGGCGGCATGTAAGGTAGTCCCTGGCTAACCTTGAGAACATGTCGATGAAAGCCGTGTCGAATACCTTAGACCGATTCATCAACGACCACAAGTGGAAGAAGGTGGGTAGGAAGTCGGATGGCTGAGATTGTGGTTCGGTAGGAGGTGTAGGTGTGGTAGGCATCAGAATGTTCAAGACGCCGACGGTAATAAAGGCATTCTGGAGGTCGGATGTGCTGAAGAATGGTAGAACTTCTTCCAGCATAGCGCGGCGCTCGCTGGGGTCGAAGTATGCCTGCGCCTGCAGACACAGCTTCCAGAGATGCTTCAACCCCCGTCTCCGGCTGGAATGATGAGCAGGCGTCTCGCTAGGAAGTACCAAAGCCTTAATTTCCTTCCATAGTGGTCTCCAGTCAAGGATTAAGTCGTCTTGGGGTTTTAAGCACTGTTTTCTCCTGTAGATCGTGACGAGGATTAGTCTTCGCCTTAACAAGGCGGGGGTAGAAGGGATGTTAGGCGCGAAGTCGGTCACGAAGGACATACCTGGTTAAGGTCGATACCATCTTGGAGAACCGATCGGCCGTGCTGCTATCGAGACCGGGGGCCATTGAGAGGTGGAAGTATAGCTTGGCAAGTCTCGCGCGCAGGTCGCGCGACATGTCGAACTTGAGAGCTAGCCATCCCTGAAGCTGGCGTGTCCAATGCAGAGCTCCAGGAGAGAAATCCTCGGCCTTGACGGCTATGTAAAGTTGCTTCAGTATGCCTTGCAAGGCGGCATCGCGCTCGGCTTCCTCCTCGACCGGGTAGGGCAACAGCTTGAAGTATGCGAAGGTTCGAGGTCGGTAGCGTTTATTATCATATACATCGTCGGATTGAGGCAAACCGGGGGTGGTTGCTCGTGATATCGTTTCGGCGGCGGAAATGTTGCTTAGAAACTGTGATGCGCCGGAGAGGACATTGGCGGATGACAGATCCAGGCCTCCGTCGTCCATAGTGAATGACGAATGAATGGTGACCAAGAAACAAAGACGATCCCGAGTCAATTGAATGTATGGGAGGGGTTACTGCGAGACTGCGACGTTGGTGTCCGCAGGGTCGAAGACGGATGATGTGCGTAATTGTTGATGCTAGACGGTATCGTGCCCCAAATAGGTAAAGATAATGACGGCGGGGAGGTTGGTTACTAAGGGTTTCTGTATAAGGAATATGTAACTTGTGGATTTATACCACGCCTAGCTCGAAGGCGAAGAGGAATGTCAAGGCAAAGCCAAAGGCGCCCATTAATATCTCTTTGGTGAGGCCGGGTCGAGTCTATCTCGTCTCTGTTGCGAGCTTGCACCCGACTATCGAAGTAGGGGTTACCTAGTAGGGTATGTTAACTATTTGAGTAAATACCATCAGGGTATGTTAGCTATAGGCTCGTATTAAGCAAGATTAGGCATATATAGCCTGCGTCACACGCCCAAAAGGTCAGCAGATCTTGATAAGCACAGCTGAGCCGGAAGAGTCGGTAGCGGTAGCTGTGTAGCCGTAGGCAAAGATACCAATAGCCGTATAGCTAGGTATGTAGTAGTTGTAAAGCTGCCGCTGTAGCTTTTGGTGGTCGGTACTCGAATATGTAATCTTGCATGTGCTTGTGCCCGTTACGTGCTCGACTTTTGGATGATTCAGTGCGTCTACATCCAGGTAGGTAGCTGTTAGCTCTAACAGCACAGCGCCACAAGCAGCCTAGACTCGTCGTGGGTTAGCTGCCTCATTCACTGCCCTGCGTTAGGTAGAATGCATAACGCAAAATGAGGGGCGCAAATACGTAAGCGGGGTGAAGCCTGCATTCAATTGTCATGCTTACCGAATACTCGAAAGCTGCATCATGAAGATAATGGAATTTGAAACCAAGTGGTTCGATTTACAGGCTCAAGCAACAGTCAGCTGAACAGTAGAATAAAAACACTGACCGGACCAAGTCCCTATAGCACTGCAACTGCGCGTCATCGTACCGGGGGTTTGAGCACCCCTGACATCATCGCCATTGTATGCCTCATATCTCCATGCGTACACTCAACTCAGAGGCTGGTCTTATGCGATATATTCCACATATCAAGTTTAAGCAGCGAGTGAATCTAACCGGTCAGGTTAGGGCTGGTAACCAGATGCACCAACAAAATATTGCTCATGGTTTAGAGTGATTCACAAGGTATTGATGGCGATAAGGCGCTTAAGGATCGCTTTTGGTTTGTTCTTCCTAAGCGTGACAGATCGCAACATTCGCCCCACGATATGCATTACCACGAAAGTCAGACGAGCAGCATCCCAGAGCCGTTTTACTTTTGCACCATTACTTTGCGGGAATCAAGGTGCCTAAATATATAATCATCCATCATGACATTACACGGACTAGATATCCCAGGATCCAACAAACACACAACAGCCCCTTCCGGCCCCTCCCAAAAATCGCCCAAGTTAGGGACCTAGGTATGTAATCACTCCTTCTTCTTCTGCATGCGAGGCAGCCCGCACCAGATGCCCAGGATGACGGCTAGCAGGGCGAGGATGATGGGCTGCAGCACCTGAACACCCTTGGCCTGGGCGATGGCGCCAACGGCGAAGGGTAGAATGGCTGCTCCGCTGCCGCCGAAGGCCGCCGCGAACCCGATGGCGCCGACGTGCAGGTGGCGCGGCAGCAGCTTGGACATGACGACGACGGCGGCCGGGAACAGGGGGCCGAGGAAGAAGCCCTGCAGGCCGACGGCGACGGCCGACACGATGAACTGCGGCACCAGCCAGAACAGCAGCTCGCAGCCGATCGTCAGTACGAGGTAGATCTGTTGTTGCGGTTGCCGTCAGTAAGGGATGGACGGATGGGGGGAAACCTAGAGAAGGCGTCTTCTGGTTCTAGCATCGAAGAAAACGAGATTTAGGTTGAGCTCACCGCAATTGCGAGCTTCTCCCCGATCCGGGGCGTGATGAAGCCCAGGATAACGCGCCCGAACGTGATGCCGAGCCAGAAGCCCGTGGCCGTCATACCGCTAGCGAAGGCCTCGCCCTGCCGCACTTGGATCATGAACTCGACGATCCACCCTCCGAGCGCCACCTCGACACCGACGTAGCCGAGGAGGAAGAGCGCGCACAGCCACGTCACGCGGGCGGCGGGCTTCTTGAAGAGCGCGTCCTTGAGGCTGCCCCTGGCCGAGTCCGAGTGCTTGGTCAGGGAGTCCTTGTACTCCTGCGCATTCGCCTTCCAGAAGGAAGTCGTGAGACAGATCATCTCGACGGCCGCCATTCCTATCTATTGGGCGGATTAGGAGATATTCCATGTAATAAGTGCACCGCTACATAACTACCCACCATGATATAGTACCAAGTGTACCACAGCAGACCAGCCTTGGTAATCATGGACGTAGCGATCAACGGAGAGAGCACGGCACCGACGCCGTACAGACCATGCAGAAATCCGAGCACCTCGTTGGCGCGGTTCAGGTTGCCAACCCAGGCGTTAAACGCGGCGTCCGCGACCCCGTTGCCGAAACCCGCGAGGACGAAAGCCACGACGAGCACGGGGTAAGGGGGGTGACAGGCGATGATGACGTACGCCGCCAGGTGGCAGAGGGAGCAGAGGAAGCCCACCCCGCGCTGGCCGGCCGTGCGGTGGAGCCAGTCGTTCAGGAAGGCCGCGATCGTATACCCGATAAACGGGGACAGGAAGAGTAGCGAGACGACGACATACGTCAGCCCATAGTATTCTTGGATCTGTACCGCATGTGTTAATCAATCGTGGCACGACGTGCATAACCTGTCGTGGTGGGGCCATACATATGGGATGAGAGGCTGTCATTAGTGTTAGCGAGTCCGGTAAGCGCGCAGAACGATAGCTTGATATCTTACACCGTAAGCCGCATCGTTAGCCCCCATGACCGTGAACGACCAAAAACAAGCCGCAACCCGGATGATGTTGCTGCGCGGATTGTTCCAGCTCTGCACCACGTCGACGGCCGTGTTTGGAGGCGGCAGCGGGGACATGTCCGACTCCCGGTCCGGCGACGATGGCACATCCTTGCTGCTTGACCGCCGAGAAGCATCCGTGCTCTGCCTGTATGCTTGCGGCAGCGGAGTAAGGTCTACATGCTTTAGCTCGACGACCTCGGTTGCGGAAGCCATTTTGGAGGTTGATGGACCTCAAATTCCAGTCAGGATTCGGGGGACAGTAAGGGCGGCTCTGGGGTCGGAGACACAACGTAGACTGCGAAACTGAAAACGGACAAAGAACACAACGGTGTCCAGGAGGAGCAGACACCTGTCTGATATTTATCCCCTCCGATGAGCTAAGCAACCTTTCATGAATGCAAGAGCAAACAAGCAATGAGCCATACCGAAGACGCCCAGGCCCTAGCAGACCTACTCGTCCTACAGTACCCCACGCAGCCTCCCCACCGTAAGCGACTAGAACACGAATGGGAGGAGACCGAAGTCTCCACTCCCCGGCTGAACTTCGCGAAAACAGTCTCTTACAATGCGCCTATTGGCTCGTGACACATGAAGCTCGCATGAAAGCTCCCAGGGCTGCCAGGGAGGCGGAGTTTAGTTTACGGGCGGTGGAATCCTTCAGCCGTTTACGAACAGTTCCGGAATTCGAGACTCGAGAGGTCCCTTGAAATGTTACGTACCATCAACAGGGTGGCGGTTTGCCCTTGCGGTAGGTGAGACGCCATCTCCGGCCCGTTCCCCGGATGACTTTAAAATTTTCCCTGCATTGCATGCAAAATTCGACTCCACCCGTAAGTGGACACTATACCATTTTTAACCTGACACCTTATTATAACCACATCAACGCCGGCAGATTTTCAACCTCATTAAAAAGATGATAACTACATTCACCACGCAACCACTAGACTCTAGAGGCTCGAAGCGTTGAACAAGAGAATGGCCCCAATCATAACATCAAACGAGCAGGCCGATTTAGAATCGGGTTCGAGGGATGGCAGTCGTCCCAAGTGAGCATGCATTGTTCATTTCTCAGATGATCTACTGGGCAGTGGAGCGTAAGCGAGCTACTCAAATCCGGTAGGCTAAGAGCTCATCTTTTTCGTAGATAGCATGCCTGTAAGAAGATAGATCTTCCTCGGTGTCTGCTAGACCTCTCAACGGGAGCGTCTGCAAAGTATAAGACGTCAATGCACCAGCGAACTACCCGAAGTACGCGCCTGGACTTAAGTGACACGTATACGTTCGAGCCCCATTCGAAAATGGCGCATTCACTCACGAGACAGAAACCCGTATTTACGAGGTTTGTCAGTCGAGTCTTATGAACGGGGGCATCATCATCTCTACCTGCCGGAGGAGCTTAGCGATATTGTTCAAAAGCGTCACTCCCAAGTTAACCGCGCGATTACCCAGCATTGACTTGAACTGGACAGAGGCCAAGATCTTATCCGACATTTGAATGCAGTATCATGGTGACTAGTGTTCCTGCAACGAGAAAATAAGACTCAAGACTTTGGATCGCAGGATAGTTAAGGAACTGGAGCCCCAGATGATGGTTACTATGTTGATTCTCAAACACCCTTTGGGCCTCTTGAGGTTAAGAGGCATCCACTTCTCCCACAGGCGAGCTTGGCCTCCTCGCAACCCATACACGCTGACTCCCGGATGGCCATGAGCGTGGTGACGAACATCAGCTTACACTATCTCCGCGTTGACTGATGCTGCCCCAAAGGCCAGAAAACGGAGGACCGGGGTATTAACTCACGCGGTGGCTCCCAGTTGGATCGCGTCTGCATAAAATAACGCTACTTGAAAAGAGCCATGCTGTTCAAGCAGTTGGCCATGTGGCACCTACTCATATAATCGTAAAATAGGTATAATGGAAGTTCTGGGGGGGTGCGAAATCGCAGTATCTTAATCGACTTAGTAGAACATTCCCTCCAAAAAATATCGTTCCACTTACATCACTCAAGCTTATTAACCGACCGCCCAGCTACGATCCGTGCGGATTGGTAAGTGGCTCGGTCCTGCTCTATAGTCTTGATGAGGAAATAACACAATATAGGCATGTCCTGAATATAGTGCCGCGCCATGACTACTTGGGCCGCTATCACGGTATTTTTAGTGCCGATACACCACATCGACCGCCGCCGCCTGAGGGTAAATTGCGCCCGCCTTCTTGTACCCCTTACCGGATAGTCAAGCATCGAAAACTCCTTTGCAGACCATGGGGTTTGCGTTCCAAGGTTCAAAGTCCTTGTATGTGCTATTCACGTTTTGGTACCCGCAACTCGTTAGTAAGGGGCAGTTCAGTTAACTTTAACATCCGATATTTGTAGGGAATCAACTTTAATATTAGCAAACCGTTCGTATCGTTTAATTTTAGCAATCTCCACATTTTTCTGTTGAAAATTGCTGGTTTTTTTCAGCAGGCCCGGATTAATAATATTTAATTATTAAGTTAATTTTCCTTTATTTTAACTTTAACAATTCCGGAACGATTAAAACGATTAATTAATAACGTACAAATTACGTTAAAAGCTTTATTTTAATTTTAAGCCGTTTTTTATTATATATTTTAATAACGTTTTAAATTAAAATTTCCGTAATTATCGTTTTACGATTTTGTAATAATATTTAACGTTTTTCGTAATTAATAATTATAACAATAATATAAAAACCGCGTTACTATTAACGAAAACGGTTCGTTACCGTTATTATTACTTTAATAACCGTTAATCTCCGTATGTAATACTGTTTTTAAATATATATTTAATATGTTATTTTCTCCTAATAATTACTTTTAAAAGATTATAAAGATAAAAAAAAATATATATTACGTTTACGCAATTAATTATTAACAAATACAGGATTAAAGGCGTTACGTATTTCGGTTAACGAAAAGATAATAATTTTTTTTACATTATAATTTAAAGTTTTTCCGTTCGGGTTATTTTAAATTATTTTATAAAAAGTAATATTATTATTTATCATTCGTTTTATAAAATTTTAAAAGTTTTTATAATATTAATACGGGTTATTATAAAGTCCGTTAATAATTATTTTTACTGGGAAAATTATAAATAACGGAAAGTTTTTTTTATAATTTAAAAACGTAATAAAAATATTTAATAATATTTATTTTAAAATTAAGATCGAAAATAACGTTATTCCGTAAAAAAAATAAAAAAACCGTAAAAAGTAATTATTAACGAATATATTAACCGTTTATAATTTCGATAAAAAATTTATCTAAATATTAATAAGTTAAAGAAATATTATAAATAACGGTAAAATATTTAATAACGCGGTTAATTATAATAACTTTATTATTTTTAAAAATAAATATTTAATTAAATATATTAAATATATTACTAATAAACGAATTTTTATTCCGTATTACAGTATAAGGTTTTATTTTCGAAAATAAACGTAAATTAAAATAAAATTAGGTATATTAAAGGAACTATATAATTTAAGGTATACGTAATTTCGGAACGTAATCGAAAAATTTTTCAGCAAATAAAAAGGTATTTTTAAAGTTTTTAAGAAAATCTTTTTTATACGTATTAATACGATAATAAAAGCGATATACGTTACGACTAGCTTTTTTAATTTCCTATTAAATTACGATAAAATCGACGTTAACGAATTCGTAAAATTAAATAAAAAAAATTTATATTAATAATAAAAATTAAACGAATAATTTTTTGGGCGTAAAAAAGTAAGGCGGCATAATTTAACCTATTATTAAATGTCGTAATAAAATTATAAAAAATATATAAGATTTATATTAAAAATTTAAAAAGAATTAAAAGCGAAAATACTCAAATAAAAACGTTATTATTATAATTATAACGTAATTTAAAAAAAGTTTTAATATTTAAAAATTAATAAATTATAATTTTTTAAAAAGAAATATAAAAAGTTATTTAATTTATTCGTTATAATAATATAAATACTGCGAAGTAATTTATATATCCGAAATATATTCGTTTTATATAAGAATTTAATATTTTTAAAACCTAGGTTATATTAAATAATATTATATATAATATTATAACGAAATACATTAATTTGGAAAAAGTTATTTTCTTAAAAAAAAAATTCCTTTTTACGTTATTTTTCTTTTACTATTTTTATACTTTTAACAGCTTTAATACTTTTATAACTTTATATCCGTATTATTTTTATTATTTTTATTACTTTCTATATTTAAAAAAATAAGTAATATCCTTATTATTATTATAAAAACCCCTTTTATCGTTACGTATAACGTTTTTACGGCCCGAATTCTTATTATTTTCGAAACTTTTAAGCTAATAAATATAGTAATAAGATAATTATTACGTACTGTAAGGGAATGAAAAGGACTAGCCACTCCGGTACATGACCAAAAGATCAGCAGTTCCAACGCTTCATGCGTTGGAAGTCCTTATCCGCACTTAAGTAGGATACGCCCCGGGGCCCATATCCTTATACGTACCTAAACTTAAACGACGCGAAACAGCGTATTATCGCTAAATTAACCGGTATTAATATTATTAAAAATTCGGAAAATTATTTTAATATTTCACTTAAAATTTTAAGTTAACTTTTTATTTTAAATTAACGTTTTAATAATATATTTAAAACCTTTTTTTATTAATAAACTATTATATTTCTTAAACTTTTTATTTTCTTTACTATATATTCGAATTATTAATAAAACGTTTATAAAAACAATAGCTTACTTATTACGAAACGTTATTATCAGCGAAAATAACTTTAGCATTATTAATAGAATTATCCTTTTCTTTGCCGGTAATTAATTTCTGTAAAAAAGAAACTTATAATACTTTTTAAACGAAATAAATAATATTTTTTTTTCTTAAAATTAATAATTAATTCGATTTTAACTTTAACAAAAAGCTTAAATACGGCTTTATAAAGTTTAACGTATTTTAAAGCTTTATTTTAACTGAAGGTATTTATTTCCTTTAACTTAAATTATATTTATTTTTTATTTACTTTTTTATTACGGAAATATCTTACGTATTTAATTTATTAATTATAGTTTAATAATTACGGTTTTTAATTTTATAATTTAACATATTAAATTTTTCGTTAATTTGTTTTTAATATAATTTAAAAAGTATTATTATTTTATATAATATTTACGTATAACGTTAATACGGTTAACTGTTTTCGGTTTAATTTTCGGTTTATTTTATTTACGAAAATTTAAAATTAATAAAAACTTTTAAAATTTCGGTAATACGTTATCGGGTATATATAATAATCGATAAACCCGGGGGGCTTTTCGGGCAAATTTGCGTTAATAAGATAATAATTATGTTAAAAACGAGATATAAATTTTTTCGCGAAAATTTCGAAAATTAAAAAAACCTGGTATTAATTATTAATTTTATATACGAAATTACAATATTTCATAAATATTTTCTAATATCTTTTATTCTTTAAATAAGCTACCGTACTTACGGTTAATATATATATATATATATATATATATATATATATTTTAATATATTAATATTAAAGCCGGAAAAATTGTATTTTAGCGGTTAAAAAGTGAAAATTTTAAGGTAAAAATGTTAAAAATAATATAATTATTATAAAAAACGTTATTTTTTATTAAATGAAAATATTAGTACTATATATTATCGAAAAACGATATTAATTTAACTATATTAAAAAGTTATATAACTATTAAAATTAAAGTCGTTCGTTAAAATTAATAAACTGGATTTAAATTTAAATTTATAAGGATTTTAACTTTAGCAGTTTTATTTTTATCTTGCTAATTAACAGGGTTAGTACGGGCCTTAAAATAAGAGATTTGCTATTTCTGCAGTAGTCCTACTTTTTACACCTGTTACCACCTGCTATACCGCCGCTATTTGGCAATATAATTATATATAGCCGTAATTACAGTTGTAATTGTAATTATAATTGTAACTCTTTATTTTTTTTTTAATTTTTTCAAAGTTTCGTAATAGTAATAATAATAATAATAATAATAATACCGTTAACAGTATTTACAGCTTTATCGGCGCTCGCGCCGTTTATAACACCTGCATCGTTTACAGCATTTAAGGTAGCGATAACCTCGACCGTTACGGTTGCCCTGGACTTTAAATAAGTACCTAACTCGGTTATAACTAATACGATTAATTTAATTAACGATAATTAATTGTTATATAAGGTTGCAGAAGTATTAGAATACTTTAAAACGCGTTAATTTTAGGAAATATTATTATAATATAGTTAAAGTTTATTGTAAGTTTTGTTAATAAAGGTACATTTTAATAAATTAATTAAAAATGGAGGTGTTTTGCATAAGGGGGTCTTTAAGAGAAGACTAGGTGCGAACTGGCAGGTGTATTAGGTGTATGCCAGGTGGAAGTGGGGCTACTGCAGAAATAGCAAATCTCTAAAATAATCTGTTAAAGTTAACCGAACTGCCCTTAAATATGAAAGGTTTCATACGTCAGCGACGTTTTGAGAAATTTTCCCTATATGATCCCGTCGACATACGCATCTCCAACAAAGCGAAACCCTCCGCCGGACTGTTCATCTCGCGGCCGCAGAACAATAGGCGAGCCTACCCGCCGCATCAAGGTTACAGTATCCCCGGGCCGGATGGCTGTGTGGCCGAGGCCTAGCATGCTCTTTGCCGCTTTATTAAACAAAGTTTTTCCTCGATTAACGCCATAGTCTATGTTACCCTGCCAGTGTTGGATGACACATTGTAGTAACCCTTCAAACGAACAATTCTCCTCGTAAAACGCGTCAAGATTGAACTCATACACGTAATTATGAACGTACTGTTTCTGCCCCGAGGTTAGAAGACCGGCTTGGATAAGTTCTCGCCGTGCCATCTTGCAGATGAGGCTCGCAATGTCTTCGCTAAGAACCGGAAGGGAGCTCGAATCATTCTCGAGCGGACTGAACGCGATGCGATTCATTGTGATTGTGCGTCACACATAGTCCTCCCGGGGGCTTGATCCTGGTCCCAAAATGGTGAAAGTTGAAGACTCTAGCGAGGTAAGCCGCCCCTAATCCATACAAGACAAAAGAAACCCTTACAAGACGGAACCAACCCCTACATGACAATAACAAGACATAAAAATAAGAAAATAGGAAAAGCCACCAACGCCTCCAGTACGTCCAGACATTGTGCCGAGCAGCGACCGGGAAACTGGTAAGATACAGAAACAAAAGAAACATCACCAACACTCCCATCAACCCAACAGTCCTCCCCCCCACTCCCTCACCATCTCCAGAACCCCCATCCAACAACCTACTCCGAGCGGAACCCAAGGCCTTGGAGATAGACCAGACCAGACCAGACCAGAAGGAGCAACCAGGGATGCATTGTCCGGGGCAGTTGCGGTGTTCTTGTTGTTGCTTTTCCGGGGCAGCTGCGGTGTTCTTGTCGTACTATAACTCGAGTGACCTTGAGGTGACGGCGACTAGGCCTAAGGGAAGGTGCATTGACCGGGGCAGCTGCGGTGTTCTTGACGAAATCTCAAGCGACTTTGAGGCGAGGGTGACTAGGCCACAAAGGATGATTGCGTTTTCCGGGGCAGCTGCGGTGTTCGTAACAGAGTGGCCTTGGAGCGAGGACGCCTGATCCCCAAAGGAATGGTGCATTATCCGGAGCAGCTGCGGTGTTCTTGGACAGATGCCATCGCCTGGTACCTGGCGATGGTATGTTAGGATCCTAATAGAAGTCAGCAAACATCACATAATCAAGGAGGGGATGGGGGGTACTTAGCTCTGGTCAGAATGGTGGAATATTGTCCTGCAACACTGTAAAAACTTCATCAGTAGACTATCACATAACAAGGGGAAGGCGCAAAGAGGAAGGGGGAAGGGGGAAGGGGGAAGGGGAAGGGAAAGCGGGTACTTAGCTTGTTCGAAAGGACATCGGAACCTATGGGTGGTTGCTCCAAGGAACGGGCTCCGGGAGATGGTCTGGTCTGGTCTGGTCTATCCGAGCGCGTACTCCAAAGCCGGGCTGATGTCCAAGGTCGCGAGTGCCTCTGTCTACTGGGGTCCCTTGCCACGGTGGCGAGGATCAGTATCATCGACTCCTGAGCTAGGCTCAACAGCCGAAGACCGTGCTCCTGTCCGGCGGCTAAGGCCACGGCGTTGCTGCTGCTGCTCTGGCGGTTGCGCTTCTTGCTGCGACTTGGGATGAGGCACCAAGAAGTCAATCGCCATTGGCCGTTGTTGCTGCAACTGCTGTGGCTGTGGCTGTGGCTGTCGAGATGGACCTGCTACTGGTTCCGATCTCTCGACAGTGACCCCAGTAAACATGGTCGGCGGCGGCGGGGGTGCGTTGATGAACGACCTTTGATCATTCCAAACTTCCTCGCGGAAGATGAAATCAGTCGCCCTCCCTGGATTCTTGAAGTAATTCCTAACCCGAGCAGGAGGGATCCATGGGCAGAGTCTCACAAGCCAAGTCTCTCCGAGAGCTTGCTTAATGTTCTCTTTGTAACCCAGATCCCAGGGGTTCATATTGTCATACTGCTTGCAGTGGAGGATTGTTCGTTGATGACGCACCCGAACCTTGAACACCAGAGTAACCGACCTCCCCTCTCCGTGCAGCTGATTCTTCCAAGCCAGGAGATACCATTGAGCGATGGCGTTTTCGATTACGACCTCGATCAGAACAGGTGATGCACAGATGATTGGCACGCAAAACATCAGCGCAGACCTGCCAGTTGATTGGCTGGTCGCAAGAGAGGCAAACGCCAAGGTGACAATGAGATCCAAAGGCAGGAAGATGAGCATGTACAGGTACAGCTTGATCGTCCTCAGGTAGACGCTGATCATCATGAACCTGCAGAAGTGGTCGAATAACGGAAGACAGCGATTAGACTGGTCTTCGTGGTATACTCGATCACCGCACCGCTTGTGACATTTGGGGCACGTTCTTGGCCGGCCAGAAACACCCACGGTGAGATTCCCAGCGGCATCTCGGGGTGCACTGGGTGATGTCCCATAGTTACGGTTGGCTTGCATGATGATCTTCGTCGTCGAGCCTGAAGTCCAGCTCCGATCCCTCAACCAGGTATAGTAGAGGCACGGAAGCCAGCACGAGATCCAGGCAACTAGGTGTTAGAACTAAAATTAGCAAAATGGAATAATCGCACGTTATTCGACGAGAGGATAAGTGGATAATCGGCGTCAAAACGGATAAGCGTGATTATTCGATTTCTCGCCTGGACTTACCCTTGAGGACGGCGGGGAGGACGATAATAAGAAGGCCGAGACTATAGGTTGATCCATGGTACAGCCCTATGTGGGATTCGATGGAGGGATCCATCAAACGTCGCCATGCGTACTCGTACGACAGCGTGTATGTCGATAGGGCGGTATGGAGGATCAACCAGAGCCAGGAGAAGTTGAGGAAGGCAAACCTCCACCAGTCGCAAAGGTCGGAGATGCCCATGTTGACAGCCTCAATGTTGCCGAATGGGGGAACAGAAAATCGGGGGGGAGAAGGGGGGGGGAAGATGTGAGCACGGGGAAGACGTGAGCGCGGGGAAGATGTGAGCACAAGGAGGATGTGGGCAAGGGAAAGCAGAGGAACGCGGTTCAGAAAGTCTTGATATCAACAAGTTGATAGGCACACAGGCAGGCAGGCAGGAAAAGCTGAAACGCAAAAGTAACACGGAGGCAGAATGCGGCGGTGAAACTTGGGAGGGGAAGAAGAAGAAGAAGAGAGAAGAGAGGGACAGACTGGCAGAGAAGAATTGGTAGATAAACAACGCATACGTTGCTAAGCCGTGTTGTTATTGTTGTTGCTAGGAAACCGCGGACGAAGTTTATCTGGCACCTTCCTTGAATACAGCTTACCTAGGTAGGTACGTAGATTCACCACGTCACTACCTGGAGGATGTTGACTCTAGATGTCATCATTCTTGGACCAGGGGAACATTAGGTCCGATATCAGAACGCCAGGATTATGTCATTATACTTCTTCTTCTGGGTTATCTCTACCTACGTAGGGTGGTTGTTTCTGTCGTAGGGTGACGGTTGGGGAAACTGCAAATACCACTATATCCATTTTGAGAAATGGCCAAATGATAGAACATCACCGTGTAACTACGCAGTACTCAAGTACCTATGTAACTACGCGAAGAGATGGACCGAACTGGGGTCACGGGGAAAAGAAGGGTACTGTTTTTAAGGAAAGAGCAGGTGGTAGAGCCAGTTTCGTATCAAACAGAGGCGATGACGCTGGCCGCTGAGAGATAGTGAGGAAAATTATTGATGTGACGACCTCCTTCATCCAAAGCCCGGCTGCCCGGATACAGTCACCAGGACCCGGGGTGGACATCAGTGAACATTGATGCCAGTAAACATACGTCTGCCCTATCTAGGTAATGCATTTAGGCTGGATAGAGCAAGAGCGTTCTTCATATGCCAATCAAAGAAGGAGGTATCTCGAGCTATACTGGAAGGTAGGGTGACTCACGTCGGCAAGAAAAGATTTTTTTTTTTTTGGGGGGGGGGGGGGTGCGGGGCTTTCC